>CAEGAF010045354.1:0-11449 GCA_903067075.1 Micropoecilia bifurca | reverse complement strand
TAGGTTCTTAAATGTTAACACGAGCCTTTTCGGTTTTTAGTTTGGTCAAAAAACCCGTGAAACAAAAGTAGTGGGTCAAACCGTAAATCACACTTTTTTGCCCCCCCCCCCCCCCACAAGTGAAATCAAATTGTTTCATCCCATTGATATCGTTGTGTATATATAGTAAAGAGTTAAAATCTTGTGCAGTTTAAAATGTGTGAACCTGCTGATTTTTAGAAGAAAGTTGCCTGCAAGCTGTCAGTCCACTTCAAGGCTGTGTTGTCTGTCCCCGTAAGGCCGCTGTCTGAGTGGAAGAAGGACACAGTGACACGAAGCCCCTGAGGGACGAGCTCATCACCGACTCTGGCAGGAGGCATGAATGACGCCTGACATGTGGCCGGACTCTGAGTGCCGCCTGCTGCTAAATGCTGCACAGAAAAAGCCCTCTGATTGACCGGATCTGACACAAAAACAAGTGAGCACGCAAGCTTGCGTTCACACACAAGGAGGTGTGATGACAAGACGAGGATAACTGGATTTCCCTGCTGGTGTAATACCAACACCGATGCCTAGAACAATTTGTTCATTGATGCATAAATATTTACTATGTAATCAGTTTTGTGTCACTATTATTCAAGCAAAACAATTATTGAATGATTTTTTTCCCCCTTCTTGGTTCTAAAAAAGCTCTAAAAACATCTATTGTTATTATTATTATTTTTAAATCAGATACAAACCCCCAAAGAAGATTTTTTTTAACTAAATTTGCCTGCTTTTTATTACTACTTTTGTCTCTTTTGCTAAAGTTGTTCAAAAACTGGTCTATTTAAGACCAACAGGTTTGAAGTTTAGGATTGCAGAAGTGCTAGTGGGAAGCACGAGTCCTTTAAACAATTTGTTCTCCATTTCATCAAAGTTTACTTTGATGAAATGGAGTTTCATATTCTTGCAGCTCGCTTTATGGTGTTTTTATAGTCATTGCTTACTTTGGCAGAAAAAACTATTTTTTTAGATTCAGGAAAAAACTAATATGCTGGAGTACATCCCTCGACTGTGAGCCCAGCTGGAAAGAAAGGAGGTGTGAGATAATCTCCAGAAAAAATAAATAAATTATCCAATGTCTGAAAAGATGCAGCCAGAGGAACTTAATGGTCAAAAACAAAACAAACAATGGTTAAATAATCGTTTTAGTTGTTAAGTTTGCTGTTATAGCTCCACCAAGTAAGTCTGCTAGATTATCACTTTTTCTGAAGATAGTGTTTGAAGTATATACAGCTTGATCAGTCACCAAATGTTAAAAAATCAGGTGGAAATCATTCTCTCATTTTGTGATTCCTGTTGTATGCTTCTTGGATTCGTAACTGATGTTTCCCAGTTTTTCCCAAAGCCCAAACTCAATCCTCTCCTGGAGAAAACTTCAAAGCCTCAGCCGCACCAAACTGAGAATACATGCCTGGAATGGTCACCTCTCATTAACAACCATCCACTGTGGAGCCTTTTCTCCTCTCAGACTTTCAGTACCAACCCAGCTCTCCATCCTCTAAACTCCCCAAATCAGCAAAACCTACAGTAATAACACAGCCATACTTCTTTTAAAAATCAGCTACCATTGGCCAAGAGGCATAAATTAAGCACAGAAGACCTTCCGTTTTATCTGTTGCTGCATAATTTCATCCCATTTAGTAGTTAAATTATTAAATAATTTAAACAAAAACACAGATTTTCAGACAATGTATCTTCTTTTGGTTTACTGCTAACTTTAGGGAAATGCTAGATTGTGGGTTTTTTTATGCATTAAAAAAAAACTGTCAACATACCTACAAAACCTGGAACCTCGGCCAGTCTCTGTACTGTGACGTGCGTGCAGAGCTGTTTGTGTCTAAAATGCATGAGGACGTGTGCAGTGAGCTGGGTCTATATGCATGGCCTATTTACTGCTCATTCATATTTATCTGCAGCACATGTGTGTACTCTGGCCCACAGCTGTTCCTGAGCAGGTAGCCGTGCACTTGCAGGTTTCGGATGTGAAGCTCCCCTCTGGTGCAGCACGTGAAGTTCACACACTTCATGTGTTTTGCAAAACAGTCTGACTAACCCTGATAGTTTCTGTATGAAGTCATGTTTTCTGTGGAAAAACACAGTGAGAAGCTGTAACAGCTCTCAGCGTCAGGCTAATTCGCAAAGAACACACACGCGCACACACGCAAACAGACACACACTCTGCCCCTATCAATGAGGATACTGAGTCATCGATTAAGTGGAGTCACAATTATCTTAACCTTCGCCCTGAGGCTCCTCTGCTTCTACAAACGAACAAGACGCTCCATCACAGTGAAGATAATGGTGTGTTACATCTGTTAGTCACTGACAGTAAACATTTACTTCACACAAAAATCATCCATGGAACTCTCATGTCGGTCAAATTGATTTCATTTAATTGCATATTGCTTTCTAAAGATTTTATTTTCCATCCTATTTCTGTTGACTGTGGCTTGGATTCCCATCTGGGCCTGGTGGCTCCTGTGAAATACGTATGACAAAACAGCAGAGCTGTGAGTGACCTCCTACTGGGAGAAAACTACTGGAATGTCGCCACATTTAAGGAAAAACAATAGGTTAAATATAATTACCTAAACACTCACTTATCTAACACAGTTTGAGTGACAGAAAATAGGGCGGTATTAACAAGCTGTGTGACTTCCAAAGGTTGGTAAATGAAAACCTGGCATTGAGAAGATTTTCACAGGAAAGATAATGGATCTGTCAGGTCCTGTGCCAAGTAATTGATGGACGCTTTTCTCCACTATTGCTCAAGTTCCAAAAATGTAAAATCTGATAAAAAAAATTAGGCGATGTCAAATAACTTAAAAACTTTCCCCCCCAAAACAATATGATATTTATTCTGTACAATTAAGCTTCGTTATTCCCTTTATTTTTAAACCTCGACTTTTCCTTGACCATGATTTAGATCCAAACTCAACTATGTGTGACAATCTGAATGTTTGATTCTCTTTCTTGCTTCTCCCTCTGTATTGCTTTTGACTTTTTAACGTCCCACCGTCTCTTCCTCTTTCAGCATCACCCCCACCCACACACGTCTTCCTCCATCTCACTCCGCCTCTGACACCCTGATCAATTCCCCATCAAATCCTAATGCTGCGGTTTAACTCAAGTGTGGCATCTTAATTAGAACGATAACTGCACACTGTCAGGGTCATCGACTGCGCCGGACGCCAACCAATGCCTCTCATCGACAGGCTGCCAGCGCTCAGAGAGGCTCTGAAAGCGGGGGGCAGGCAGACGGAGGTGGACACAGAAAACCGGATGGCCAGATTTGAAGATGAGACAGGCGGGTGGAGAGAGCTATGGGTTACCAGAAAGGGAAAGGAAATTAAGACATCTGAGGATCGGCCATTGTTTGGTCAAGTATTGCTCCACTTGGCCTCAGTTAACACTCAAGAGAATTGATAGCTGTAAGGTTTTCTGTGAATAGGAAGGGATTGAAAAAATAGAAAGTGGACAAGGAGGTCAAGCCAAATGAAACAGAAGACTGTGACAGGAAGTTTTGATAATGGTTTCAAAAAATACTTTGATGTATGATAAAGAGTAAAGAGAAAGATTTAATATGAAGCCATTAGAGTGAAATCTAGCAATGATGAAGGCTACATAAAATTTTATTACGGAATCAAAAATGTATGAATAAGGTTAATTTCTCTCATTTCTATTAAATCTGAATCTGAAGGATAATTATTTATATGATCCATCATTAAAAAGCAATGAGTTGATTTTTTTATATATATATTTATTAAAAATATGAGGTATGAAAGAATTAGTATTCACAGTTTAAATGAAATTAACTGATTTCTGATAAAAGAATCAACCTCTAACGTTAATTATGACACTAATCGTTTTTGACCATTACAATAAACTAACAGAAACAAAACCTAGAAAACTAAAAAGCTTAACTTTCAACTCTATATCTATATCAATTTCTCCAAAGTTTGAAGAAAATGGTTTTGAGAATTATTGACATTTATTTTGCCACAAATCGAGGAATAAGTTTGAACAAATAAAGTAAAAGTTTCAAAGAAGATCTAGTCACCAGAAAACACACCTTTACCTGATGTCGACTGTTTTCTGCTTGATGTTTTTGTATGTTGTATTTGCATCCAACCCGCCTCTGGTTAGGAGTGAATAAAGGAGAAACCCAAAAACAGAAGAAAAAATCATTTTAGCTGTCAGCAAGAAACAAACTTTAGTGGTGATTAGAAATGGCTACTAAAGATATGTTTTTTTTGCATAAAAACACGTTAATTTGCATGTAATCGAACAAAGAGACTTGGTCAAATCGACCAGAATCAGTGGGAAAAGAACCACCTAAAACAAAATTTTACAACATGACACGCTTTATGTGACAACAGGGAATAATGTTATGTTCTTCTTTGCTGTAGAAACTGTTTGTCTCAGGTGTGTTGTCACAGAAGACAGACAAATAGGCATCACAAACAGAGAGTTACCCACCGTCACTTGTAGACACACTGTTGTCAGCCACAGCACACTCTGTGCTAAAAGCAGCATTTTTCACACTAGGCAGGGAATTCCCTCCTGTTCATCTTGTCAAGTGGCCATTTGTCCTCTTTTTTCCCCCCTTTCCTCTGAGGAGAGATGAGGAGGAGAAGAGGCGTGAGAACAAGAGATGAGAGACACAGACGGGAGGAGCAAGTTTCCCTTTTTCTTGTGACAAATAAAGAAATCAATAAATCATTGCAGGCCTTTGACGGCTGTGGTGAAGAGGGGGATGTGGGGGGTGGGTTACCCGTTCTTCATAGACTATTTATGAAGCTGTCGTCGCCGTCCCCCTCTCTGCAAGTGTGTGTTGGACAGCCGCTCGCGTCGCGAGTGAGAGCACTGTCTGAAATATTTAAATGTTTGCGTGCATTTCACACTGGACCTGTGGCCCCTCTAGGAGGATGCTGTGGGCTTTATGGGGGGGGGAGGATGGGCAGGAGGTGAGATGTGTTTGTCAACATGTTTGTTTATAACAAATCTGACCGCCAGTGGCCGGATGTAAATAAAGCAACCTTGATGCTCCTCATCTGTCACTCAAAGCTTCGTCAGTTGTTTTCGCTCTATGGTGCAGTTGTGCGGCAGGGACTGCAACAATGTTTGGATTATGCAACTGTTATTGATTATGATTAATAGCTATTTAATAGGATCAACAAAGTTTATTTTTTAGTCAAACAAGTCGGGGTACTACCTGATGACCAGCAATCATTAGCCAAACACATTCAGTGACACTGACAAACTGATCCTGTGTCGCCGGAGGCAACCAGGATCCTGTGACTGTATGCTAACCACTGTGGCTGTCGAACAGATTTGAGCTACGCTGTGTTATGCTAACCAGCCAATATGCAGAAACTGACATCTTAATGGCTGTTTCATATTTGGGTTTACTATGTGTGCTCTGCACTCACTTCACATTGACAGATAAGATTTTGTAGTCGAGTATACCATATACTTCTTGTGACAAATTCCTTAATTTCCCACAACCTGGCAGGACACCAGCAAGCTTGATGAGCTTGTTGTGTGCAAAGCTCAGTTTCCTGTCTGCCAGGGCGCCTACCTGCCACACACCTGTTGTTGGTGCCGCACAAAGTGGCAGTCTGGCTGATGTGCGTCCTTGTGTCTGGTTGCGATGACTTAAGTTTACACTTTGAAAGTTTCAAAAGTTCTCTGTTCCACCAAGCTGGTGAGAAGAGTAAAATCCACTCAAATCTGTGCCTCCAATTCAGGTGTGTCTCCCTGGACTGGCTCCAAAATGTTAAGCTACAGGCCTTTTATATTCTTGTTCTACTCTGTATGGCTTGAAATAAGTTCAACAGGATCCTCTGTTGTAAACGATTATTCATATTGTGGCCAAAACAAGAAACAAATCTCTTTAAATATGATTTATATGTAATCACATGAAAACTTCATTACTTCTTTAAAACTGGAAGAGAAGACGCTCCACTCAGATTCATGCAAAGGATGTTTATTTCTGTCAATTCAATATAGACGTCTTGTACTTTGGGTCATGATCTATATCTTACGATAGGCAAGGGACAGAACGTGGATGCACCAATCAATTAGGGGCTTTGTTTTTCCACTAAACTATTTATTTACCATAACACTCTAGAGTAACAGCTTTATTACTGTAATCAAATCCACAATTCATTCCTCCGTATCTATTCTTCTGTCTTCACCAAATGAACAAAATGCTTCAACTCCCCTCCCTTGATTCAGACACTCAACCCAAACCCAGAGGGAGAACTCAGACCTTCTTTCAAAATGAGATTAATGAGAAAATATGGAGCAACAGCAGCTCGCCTGGTGTCTTTCAGAGCTCCGCTGGGTACCGCTGTGTCTGAGTGGACCTTCACTGGGCATTAGTTGATTAATAAATTAGAGTTTAGATCCAAATGGAGCTCTGCCAAAGAGTACCACTTCACCAACCTGCAGTAATCCAGCTTTTACAGGAAGATTATCCAGATTATTACACCAGCTCTGGCTCAACAGACCCTGAACTCAAATTACTAAAAAAAAGGGCTGATTGAAAACACTGCTAATGTTTACTTTAGGATAATCCCCAAATGAGTATTAGTACCTTGTAAAACCTCTGTGGAAAGGCTAAAGCTGACGTCTCTTAGACATGCAGTGAAACACTTGCCTAATAATTTGTTTTCTTCTGTCTCTATTCAGTGTGGTCACATTTTGAATCAAATGTAAATGCTTTGTGTTGTGAACACGCATATGTTTAATTCAATAATTTTCTTTTCAGGAATACATTCATACTCATTTTAGATTTATACTTTTCCCAGATGCTGTTAGATCTTCCATGTTGCCAAGTATATTTGTGTCTTCAAACCATGACCAATGAAGTGGGTCTAATAAATTTCTAAGCTTAAGGTCTTGTTTCTCATTTAGTCAAAGCTGAAATGCTCCTTCTGGGTTGAGGTGGAGGAGACTTGTCTGATCTGCAGAGGTTTTAATCATGACTGATAATACAATGAAGCAGAAGATAATTGGACATTGATGGTTAAACCTCAGACTGGAATTATAAGTGCAATTTCAGCCAAAGTTGTTATTATTATTATTATTATTATTATTATTATTATTATTATTATTATTATTATTATTATTATTATTATTATTATTATTGCCCACAATTAGAAACTGAGACAGTCAGTGGAAACAAAGTTTGTATGTTAGTCACCAATGTTTGGCATGATTTGGGGATTAATTATCCATTAAAGCCAACAAATATCACAAGGGTGATGCTTAATGTTTTTAGCAGACGCGTAACTTATAAACTCATAGAATAACCTTTGTAGAAGTTGTATAGTTTGTGTCCTTCATTTATGTTTTGCATTTGTTTAAGATCTGAAGAAAATGTGTAGCTTTTGTTTAGTTCTTGTAACAATATATTTTTTCAATAAATCCATGCTATTTATTGATGGGATGCACATGCAGTCTGTGCTACAATGTCAGATATGTAACTGTGCTGTAGCATCGTTTTACCACAGTTGTCTATCGTCATGCGCTATAGAAATGTTAGTACGTGGATATGTGGTGACGATATTAGAAATCAGCTTAGATTTTTTTTCTTTTCCTTGAAGGTTTTACAGCTGACAATAATCTGTGGATTGAAATACAGAGGATAGTTTTGTAGGCAATCCGAAAGTTCCCTGTAAATTGTTAACTTTTCAAAAGCTGCTACATTTATAGCCCCCTTGGAAAACTTTCTTTTCCATTTTCCCCACATTTTATAAGCGCACTCAAATAAACCCACATCCAACGCTTACCTGTCAATGACTATGTGAAAATAAACTGAACTGAAGCTTTAAAAGGTTCTCCAAAAAACTCGGTGGTAAACTTTTGACATCGGTGACATTCCCCGTTCTCACAAGGATATCTCGGTTGCCCTCCTTCATGGTGAGTGTGTGTACCTGTGCAGCACAACACTATGAGAGTGATCCAGAGAGCAAACACTAGATTAAGCACTGTGAGCGCTGGCGGCAACGCTGAGATTTAAACTCATTCTGTCTACGGCTGCTTCAGATAACGAGCTGAATCAGCATGCACCATGAACACACACACACACACACCCACACACACACACACACAGCATTAAAGTGAGCATGCGTTTGACATCCAGAGAGGAACGGGAGAAAGGCACGAGCTGATTTAATGAGCTAAGGTCCTTTTAGAGACACAACTGTCACTTTATCATCTCTTGTCTTCTTTTTTTTCTACACACTTCTTTTTCCTCGACATCCTTGTTTCATGGAGTTTCCTTTCTCAACAGGAGCAGTTCAGAACATTTGGTTTCGGAGTCTGATACGGTCAAAAGTTAAGAGAAGATGTCAAAGTTTATTTAATATCCAGACTCGTTTGCTCTAATCTGGAGATCTCATTGACATCTGGCGACCCAACGCAGCAGTAGCAGACTCAGCAGTGCCTCTAGATCCTAAGAACAAAGCACATACCATCGATGACAACAATGTGCCCCTTCTGGTCAGAAAAGACACATGGCTTGAGAAAGGAGGAAAAGAAGGGATCTACATTAAACATAACAAAATAACACTAAACAGTGGAGATGGGGTGAAGTTCAACCATTCACATCCAAAGACGTAAAGAAAGCAGTTTGTATCTTGGCTTTATTAAGTAGCATTTTACAAGTGATGCTGGCCCAAACAATGGACAGGTAGTTGGACTGAGCCCTTGACTTCTGTGACTTTAATGACTCTGTTCATCTGATTGTTGGGAACTCTAATTCATAAGCCTGATGCTCTGAGCTCAGAGTCACTCCACACCAAATAAATGCCCAAGTGGGTGAATATGATGGCTTGCAGAGACTAGGAAACCATTTGCCTTTTTCTGTATATATAAAAAAAGCAATGTGCAGGCAAGAAATCGGGCAGATGAATCCTGACTTATGTGTAAATAAGCATAATTGCTTATTTACACATTGTTCAAATTTACATTGGCATGTCTTCTAAGACGATTTATTGATTAAGCTATTATTATATTTGTTAGGCACGTGTGTAGAAGCAAGGTTAAACTGTCCTTCAGCATCACCCTGAGTATAAAGCGTTGACATGGATAGGCTGAATAAATTAGGACAGCATCACTCTTGGAAGAAGTGGCTTTAAGACTATTGGATTAGCTAATTACAAATTTTATCCAGTGAGGAAAAACACACTATAAATCCATCTTAGACAAATAGGAAAAGTAAAATTGGTTCATCAAATCATCTGTACAAAAACTTTATTAACCTATTTCATGTTTAGCAGCATCAGGGAACTAATAAAATACATGATTTTCAATACTTCATTTGAAGCTCTGGTGAGCTTCCACTTTCTTTTTTCTGTTAAATTTGATTTTAAATTTTATTTACCACTCCATTCAACAAAAGTAATTAGTAACTTTCAACCAAGAAAAAATTTTTATCAAGTTTCTTGTAGACATAACTGCTTTACGTATGGAGAACTAAATGTATAACAATTTTACATTAACCATTTCCTGATGGATAATTTTAGAAGTTTTTTTTCACTATTAGATGAGATCAGATTCAATTATATTCTAGAAAAATCACCATACAACATTTTTTGTTTGCCTGTTTCAGATCAGCACTGCAAAGCGTTGGCTCTGCTCCTTCTTCCTCTACAGACGCTGGCCTCTTTGTTAGCTTCGGATCACTTTCAGAGTCCCGCTGTCACTGCTAACAGCAGCATGACCCTGATGACCCTGTCTTATATCCTCTGCCTTATCTATCCCAACTCAGCAGCCTGCACCCAGGCCCTGCCACGTACCCTGCTGGTACCACTCCCCATGAGGAGCAGAAGGCGGAGGAGGTGGTGCAGAGCTTCAGGCCTGTCGCTGCTCATTTCAGGTTAGCTCGTGTGCATTAGCACCAGCAGAAGTGACAGCTGTCAGCATCACCGAGCTCGCTCCGGATGCTGCCCCCACCTCCCACCAACCCATCCGTCCTTGGAGCGTGGCCAGTTTGAAGAAGAAGAGGACAGAAGCATGTTAAACAAGGAGGGAAAACAGAAATCTGTACAGGTATTTGATTAGTAAAAATATCCTAATTTTTGAATGTGAAATAGATGTTTTTTTGTTTGTTTTGTGCAGAATGTTTTATTGGTCCATGATGAAGTTAGTCAAAGTTAGTCTGATCCTTAACCGACTTGTGACCAGTGCAACCAAGCCCACTTTCTTCTGTTTTGACTTTTGCTTAAATTATTTCATATTTTTACCACAAAGAAGATCATTTGAAAGCGTTCTTCTCTGTCTTACCTGATGCTGTTGTGATGGAAGGAAACATAGAACTCAGCACACTGGTAAAAAAAACAAAAAAAAAAAGTGTCATTATCCAGAGTGAAAAATGTTGGATACCAGCATGGGCTCAATGGCCACTCAGAGCGGAAGAAGCCATTACATTAAAACCAAGATAAAAAGTTTGTTTGTTTTGTGTGTGTTTTTTTTCATCAGTTGAGGCAGGAGCTATTGGCCAAACATTATGTGAATATGGATGTATAAATATCTGTTTCTGATATATACACAGTATATACAATCATATATAAAAGAGAAGCCAGTAATGGGACAGGAGGAGGAAAGGGGGGAACAAGGAGAAGAAATAAGACCAAATGTTGTGTCATTAAATGATTAAACAGTGATGCGAATGACAACCATTTTTATAAGAAATTATCCTTTCCCATCCATTAAATCATCTGAAAACGTGCATTAAAGCAGCTTCAGAACCTCGCATCCCAACCTACACCCCGCTGTTGGCGGGTTCTGGCCTCTCCGTGGCCCGGGAGCTCCGCCGGCTCCGTGTGCGAGCAGTGCCGCCTGCTGGCCAGGGGCGGAGCCGCAGCCTGCCGCAGTCAGCGCCTAGTCCTGCGGAGCTTCACATCCACTCTGACAACAGCAGCTGTGGAGCTGCGGACACCGGACAGTTATTCTGACTAGCACGAGAAATCGACGAGGTTTGCTTGATGTGAGTATGCTTATTTTTCTTTTTAGTTAGTCGTTATGTTTTTTATATATATTTTTCTCCGGGAAGATCAAATCAAAGCAACAGATTTACATTTTAATTATTACTCTTTACTTATGTTATTAAGAGACTTAAGGTCACGAAAAAGATGTTAATGAAAAACTAAGTGATTGCGCAGAATATGTCTTTGTTTATTCTTCACATTAACAAAGATGGAAGGGAAGAAACACTGGTAAAAAAAAAAGTCATTATCCAAAATAAAATGCTTCATTTTAATTTATAGCATTTCTGAATCCTCTTCTCCTCTTATGTTTTTAATCTTACATATATTAAATAAAGGTCCACCAGATTTTTTATTTTTTATTTATTTATTTTTCTGCATTTTTTATTAGAATTTCCAAAATCTCTCCACTACTTTTTTGGAATATG
>CAEGAF010045341.1:0-13985 GCA_903067075.1 Micropoecilia bifurca | reverse complement strand
CGTGAAAATAGCTCATAAAGCCTCCAAGTTGTTTTGAAGGATTTTGCGCTTACGTCACTATGACGTCATCGCGACTAGTCGACATCGACTCGACTATTATGATGTAGTCGACCTTAAAAAATATGTAGTCGTTCAACCCCTAGTTTGTACACTTTGAAGTTTTCTACAACTTCTTTAAATTTAAGACCACATTGTTGTGACTCTGTTCAGCTGTATTTTTGAAGTGCACATGTTAAGTGCAATTTGAAATATGAAATGTAAAATGTGATAAAAATACATTTTTGTGTTTATTTGATTCCTATTCAAGATACTTTGATAAGAATGACTATATATGTAATGTAAGCGGCTACAGAGTATCTTTGTTTACATTTTTGGTTGGTGGTGTGCCTTGAGATTTTTTCAATTAAAACAATGTACCTTGGCTCAAAAAATGTTGAAAAACACTGCTTTAGATGACACAGGTTTTCACTTTAGCCCTTGTATGTAGAAATGGGGTCCAACCAACCCCACACACGTAAAACTTGTATCATTTGCCACAGTCCTCTACGTTTGCCTCAGTCCTCGCACACACAAGGGGTAAGGTCAGTAGGATGAAAAAATCCACTCAGGTCTGGCATGGAGCAGGTTTAAAGGAACAGCTTCACCTATTAAACTGTCACAAGACCTTAACAGACTGACACATGACAATCCAAGAGTATTGGTAACCAAGAGCATTAGACACGAGAATAATGTAATTTTCAATCCATATTAAAATGGTATTTAAAGCAAAGTCAACTGCCCTTCAAGTAACTTCTTCTGCAGAGAAATCCCTGTTCTCTGCCCTATAAAATTGTCTGAATACCAGATGCTGAGAACATGAAAGAGACTGCTGCTCTATGCTTGCCATCACCATCAGACTACATTATCATCGTCTCAGCTGTGTCCTCAAGATTGTGGCAGACTGTGTCATAATTATTTCATGGTGGGTTTTGTAGGAGAATTTAACATGTGTTTAATTAATTGAAATCACTCTGTTCCTCCTGCTGGCTGAAAAGTTGACAGGAACAAATAATTTCTTTGAACAAAAAGCATGTTACTGAACCTGATGGAGAGCTGCAGGGGCAAACCTGGATGGTCATATGTTCAAACTGTTTGGGTAGTTGGAGGCTGTAAATAAATACAAAGAACAGTTTGTCTATTTTCAATAGATTAATGTATTTAGTCAGTTGACAGCTTAAGTTTATTCATTCAGCCTGTATTTAACTTAAAGAGACCTAAAATACTTATTTGCTTTTTTTTTCCAGGAGCATTTCCAAGATGGCAGTTTAAAACTTTAAACTGTCCTGATCAGAGACAAGGAAGTGCTACTAAACTCAATAAAGTAATTCAGTTTGTCTTCAAAATAACAGCTATCCATGGAGTCAGATTGAAAACGAAACCTGGGGAACTACGATCAGATGATGGCAGACCCAACAAACACTGAAAGCAAAGCCAGCATGATGCAGAGAGGAGAGCGAGCTAACGACAGCTAAGGCTATCCAAAATATATGCAACAAGGTAAGGTCATTTTATTCGTATAACATACTTTGAACAACAAGGCAGTTAGAGGACATACAAACAAAATAACAAAAGGAAAGCATTTTTAAATAAATTCTAAAAATGTAAAAATATAGAACTACATATTGGTTCCCCATGTTTAGTAAGTATAAGAATTTATCAACTACAATATCAACAGAATGCAAAATGACATTATCTCAATGAGAAATTATATGCAGAATCTGAGCAGCTTTAAGATAAGAACAAGAAGCTGGAGGAGATCCGTTGGTAATCAAGGTGCTAGGCTAAAAGAAGCAAAGCAACGGACTGGAGACGATGAACATGGACCTGAAAGATTCACTTCTTTCCTGCCTCACACAGCAGAAAGCTCTCCTAGACAAAGTCCCTGACACAAAAGCAAAAAAGAAAAAAAACAAGCTGCCCAAAGAGACTGAAAATCAAGCAAACTCATGAAGCATTTAGTTTGTCGCTGCAAATCACTGCATCATCATAATCAATGTTTGCTTTTCCATTTGTTAAATTAAAACTTAGCTTATTTAGCTGATTCTTCCCTTTAACAAACCAACTTCTGATATGACAGTCAAAGTAGGAGTAAGTCTATAATAAAAACCCTAAACCAGCAAAAAGACACATGGGAGCAGATTATGGACCAGAATGTTCAACTACCAACTATACATACACTCCTGATCAAAATCTTAAGTTGGGTTGGAAATTGTCAAAAATTCACATTTTTGCCACCGATAGATCTTAAGCTGGAGACAGGATGGATAATTTGTGCTTTAGAGAATAATGGAGGGGATGTGGATGAGGAAAGAGGAGAAAAAGGATAAAGAAGAGAGAGAAGCGCAGATATCAACGCCCAGCTTGATGTTAGTGTGCTTTTCAAACTCTGCCTTAGATACAAATTACTTCAAACAGATTGCATTACGTTACGCCAAGAAAATCTCACAGCATTAAACAGAAACATAAAAGAAAGAGGACTAAATTGTCTTATTTAACTTCCTATTTCATCTCAGATACCAACACAGTTATTTCTCACTCCGCCTTGATCTCTGTCAGTCAGGTCAACACGATGTTGAGGGGTCAGGAAAAATGATGAATAGACAAAAAAAAGAAAAGAAAAACTTGTGGTGGGCCGGGGAAACTGATCTTCCTGCCCACAGCATCACCATCCACAACAACTCTTCCAAGATATATGAGATATAACAACATTTAATTTGACCTCTGGATAAACCAAATAATTTTACATTTATTTGAATTTAATGTTCAGTGAAACATCTTTTTTTATAGCATCACGCTGTAGGGTTGCTTTTCTTCAGTAGAGACAGGGGAGCTGGTCCGAGATGGAGCTAATCCAGGATGATCCGATCCTGGAGGGAAACGTGTTAGAGGCTGCAGAGGACCTGAAGCTGGAGTTCAGGTTCAACGTCTTCAGACGGATCGCAGCATCAAGAGAACATCAACACTAAACAAACACATAAAGGAAAGACAACTACATCGTCTTATTTAACTGCCTATCTCAGCCCAGACATTATTAAACTATGTCTTACTAACATAGATAGATATTTTAGAGAGATATCTATCTATCTATTTAATCTTGGGATTTTTCATCTGAAAAATCCCAAGGAAATTGTAAAAATAAAAAAACTATAACTATCTAACTATTTAAAAAATAAATACATTTTATTACATTTTTAAAAATGTAATAAAAAGATCAACTAAGTGTTGATCTCAGTCACTAGGGTCAAAACTCAAGTCCAGGGAAAATTGTTTTCCAGCTGCTTTATGTTGGTCTGTCATAAATCCAATCAAACACATAAAAGTGTTGGACTGTAATGAGACAAAATATGAAAATAATCACACTGGTATGAATGTTTTTGTTCATACCAGTGTATGGACAATGTGTTCATTCACAATGAATACACTGCATGTATAACTGTCACAATGTGGTCTTTGTTTGAACAAACCTAACTATGCACTAAAGTGTTTGCCATCATGGTCATTCTAAGTGTCCTTAGGAGAAATGACTCCAGTCCAGATGCTGTTTGTAAGTAAAACAGGATGGCCACTGTGTGATGATACTATGGATTTTGTGAAAATATCACCATGTTTTTCTTTTGTTTGCTTCCAAACCTCATCAATTCTCCTCCATTGTCTTTAGTCTTACCCAACTAATGAAGCATAACAAACACACTGATGCAATTTTTACATAAGGTTCATGGTAATAAATCAGTATGCCAGTTAAGTTCAATCTTCTAGTGAACAAGATATCTTTCATTCATTATTGATGTTGTGTGAGAGGAGCTTTCCCCTGAAGGCACACTAGGATTCCCATAGCCAAACTCCACTTCAAAGCCTTCTCTGTAATCGTGTCTTCTCTTTTTCTCACCCCGCCGCTCCCTGACGCTCCACATTACATGCTCCATCTGACTCATTTACTGTTTCCTTCACTGTATCTATTTAATTGTGGCATCCTGCTAATAAGACAGGAGGATGGACAGATCAACAGCTTTGTTTTGAGATGTCTTCGTTAAAAACGATATTATCCTGAATAATAAAATAAAAAAAAAACTTCTGACTTCTTTGGATATACTGTTCACTCCATCTGACCCAAAGCCATGACCCAAACAGCTGAAATAGTAACGTGTGTTTTAAGAGGAGTGAGGCTGTAAGAGAGGGTGTAGCTGCAGCAGATAAATCAGCTGTAATGAAATAGAACACAAGGTTTTGCTCTTTCAGAGTTTTTAGTAATCTTTGTTTTGTTCTCATCATCTTAATCAACGTAATCGATGTAAAAATCTTTACTGATCCCATAACAGATCTCTTTGTTCCTGTGATGATTCGTTGTTGGTGATCTGCTCCAAACCCTTCAGGTTGAAGGATTCCCTGCCATCACAACGATCTCACTCTCTACAGATTCTCCATCAGTTTCAAGTCTGAACTCTGGTTGGGCTACAATTAAAAGTTAATATCACATCAAGGAAAATATTAGTCAATTCAAAATATTGCTATGCCTAACTAATTTTGGTCCTAACTGTAAGCCCAGTGTAAACAGTTCAGGTTTGACTCCTCTGGGTATTTTAGATTTTCAACCAGCAAAAATCTCCTTCAGTCTTAACACATTCATACTGTGAAACAGGTTTCAGTGCTCAGAAGCTTCAGCGTTTCAGAAGCTCTAACAGCAATTTCTGAAGCAGACATGAACTTGTAATGTCGAGTTGTTAGTCTGAGGAACAGGTTGTGAAAACAGAGTGAAACACAGCAGGACTGCAGCAGGTCCTGGACATTAGAGGGGCTGAAGGCTCTCCATACCTGACCCATGTTTGAGTTGTTTTAATGGGTAAGAACCTAAACAGAAGAAAAATTATTTTAATATTTGCCCAACATAAAATGATTTTGACTGCTGCTGACATCCAATACAACACTGACTACCAAGAACGACAAAACACAACCAGTATAACCTAATCCATATACATCCATATTCATTCACAGAGCAGACAGTCTCAGTTCAATGTACTTCACTACAGTGCAGTGGCTATAGTGCTGTTGCAATTATTTTAGTAATTGAGTAATCTATGGATTATTCTGATGATTAATCAAATAAAAATGTTGATAAAATATTGATAAATTTTGCAATAACAGCAGTATTGTTATCAGCAGTAGACACTGAACCAAATGTTCGTATCTGTGCATCCAGAGCAATTACTCTTGTGTTAAACACTCAGTTTAGAAAAACTACAACTGCATACAACCTTGAACACGTCATCTCTTCCATGAAACACGGTGCAGGTAGAATCATGCTGTGGGCTTGTTTTTCTTCAGAGAACTTCTTCATGTTGAGTTGAAAGCTGGAAGGAGAAACACTTATAGACTCTAAGTCACCTTGTTGAGTCGGTGTAAAGCTGTAATTAATGTTGAAGGACAACAGGATGTGCTCCACTGTGGTTACAACTGAACATTGAGAGTTTCTAAGGTTACAGCTTCACTAGCAGTCAAATATCCCCAACCTTTTTGAGTAGCATACACAATATAATTTTTAAGTCTGAGTTACTGCAGTGGGACATTGAATTTAATAAATGGCTTTTATTAAACAAGTTATAAAATCATTATTTCTTTTGTTACAAAACTAATTCCCTATGGTAAACAGGACTTCAGTGACACAAACATTAAATAATAATCATATTAGAATATAATGTTACAAAAATTATAACATAGACCACATAAACAAGCTCTAGAGATGTTTCACAAGGTTGTCTGTGAGACAGGTCCACCAGTCTGCACCGACCCAGAGGACGGGAGGCAACAGGTCCACCTTTCTAACCAAACTCAGAACTTAGACATCAGGGAGTTGAACGCTGAGCTCAGGATCACTCAGTCCACCTCTTGTTATTCAACTTCTCACTGCGTTGGGCTGATTTGGTTCAGAAATCCGGAAGTTCAAAATTTAAATGAGTCTCTGGGGCCAACCTGACTCCAGAGCAGATGAACTCAGCTTTATACGTTCTGCCACAATAGCTTAAAAATATGACAAATATGTGTGAGGTCATCAGGCCAGCCTTCTCAGGAGAATGTATTTGTGTTTTATTTTTCTGTTTCCTTAAAAACACATTTCGTCCCCATTAGGGTGGATCCACAGCAGCCCTGTTCGGTCCGCTTTAATCAAACTCTAGCTTGTTTGCTTGGGGAGCTGTGAAGGAATCCAACTCTGGTCCCCGTGCCAAATAACTTCTTCTGAAGATTGGTCTGACCGTGTAAAGGGTAAAACAGTCACTTTCTGTAAAAAAATCTGAGCATTGGGATCAGGCTGAATATGTTGCTTTGATGTGTTTTACAGAAAAATGTCCGAGGTGAGACAGAAGCAGCGATGTGTCGGCTGAAGGAGCAGATGGGAGGATGTCTCCTTATCCCTGAGAGCGTTTTGCCACCTCCTGACAGAAAGTGGAAATCACACGGCTAGTCGCTGAGCGCAGCCATCCTCAGCTTCCAGTTTCTGTACGGTGGAACAAAGGAACAAAGTCCACTATGACGGGAAAGTTGTTCTTTTGTTTGTTTCATGTTTTTTTTCTTCTTTTTTTGAAGAAATAGCATTTTAAAAAGTAGAAAATTGCACAGATATTATTTTTACACCTGATAAAACAAAAAAATGTTTGGATTTAATAAAGCACTTTAATTTGAGAAAAAGGTTCAACATGAAGGTTTTGGAGAAATATTGCAATTAGAGTTAAGCAATATAAGTTCTCTTCAGGATATTGTGTCTCTGATCTTCCTCTTTGATATCTTCGAAGTCATCAATATTAAATCATGTAGCTGCAGTCCTTATTGCCAGCTGCATCACCGCCGCTGTGCGAATATTGCTTTTAACATCACCGCCAAGGATTTCACACAGGAGAAAAGTCACAGAAAATATCAAACCGGGCATCATCTGAAACACAACCTGCCGCTAACTTTGAAGATCCCACTGACAGCATGTTCTTCCATCATGGCGCCACCTCCAGCCCTGATGGCATTTCACAGAGGACAAAGCTGCAGCGTGCATACAAGTGGGTTAATTAAAAAGACTCAGGAGTCAATCAGAGAACATTTACATACCAGGGAGCTCTTTCACTGTGCAGGGTTCAGACTGAGAAAACATCAAAGGGGTTTAAACTGCGGGCATGAAAAGCATGAGAAATGAGCTTTGAGAGGGAAGAGGCTGCGGGGGGGGGGGGGGGGGGTCTGTCTGTCAGGTATCAGGTAGACTTCAGAGTCCCTCCAGCAGCATGAGGAAGAAAACCTCAAACACTCAGTGCTTGGCTCTTGTCCTCTCTGTGCATCTTACAGCTTGTGGACTAACTAATAATGCAGCTGTACCTTCACAGCTGCAGCTGACATTAATGCATTTTTTATTTATTTATTTAAATTAAACTATTTACAATTTGAGGAATAAGAATGTGTCCACCACAGAGAGATGCTCTGAGCTGGACGGTGTCAGATCTGCTCGTCTGGATTCTACATGAATCAAAGAAGCATGGATACCTGACAACAGCTGGGATGCAGGTCAGCTCTGGGCTGCAACAGGTAGCCTGTCAGGTGTCACCACGACAACCATCACTGATCTACTGATCCATCCTCACTGATTCACTTCCACCAAAACTCACCTAAAACGCCAGAATGTATGGAACCACTGATGCTGACCTGCTGCAGATTTGACACAACTTTCTGAAGGTTTTTTTTTTCTTTTTTTCCCCTAAATTTCACATCAAAAATGCTACAACTGACGGCAGAATTTCGTAAACATCTGAAAACATGCAGAAAATTTACCGTGACTTGATCTTGACGTCCGAGTTTGTGCATCGTTTTTGGAGGTTAGTTTTCGGGAGACAAATCTTTTCCCCCCCAGCATGAGAGCGAGCGGACAGGACAGCAGAGCAGCTGTTCGGTCCTCCAGTTACCGGACGGACCGGACGGACCGGACGGACCGGACCGGACCGGGCCGCAGCTCAAAGCCGGAGATTGTATTCCTAACGGGCGTTACAGCAGCGCGGTGAACACCGGGTCTCACCCAGCGGGGCGGAGCGGAGCCGCTTAAACTGACACCGTTAACCGCGTGACACCGGAATATACACGCTCACGCGCACGCGCACGCGTAACGCGCTGCTCATCCGCTGCTGAAAACTGATAGAGGGAGAGCAAAAGTATTGAGTTGGATTATAAATCTATAATTAATTTATAATAGATAGATAGATAGATAGATAGATAGATAGATAGATAGATAGATAGATAGATAGATAGATAGATAGATAGATAGATAGTCTATCCATCTGTTATCCATCATTGGTTGATTTTATTAGTAGTTTGCTGGTTCAGTTGATATGTAGTCTAAGATTCTGCCAATACAATATTGACCCGTTTGTCCTTTGCCTGCTTCACATTGTAAGATTTTCATGCAGATTTTTGACCCAATCTTCCCTTTCCAACAATCTTAAGGACAGTCTGATTATCCTGATGGAGACATTCCTGTGGTGTGTTAGTAGAACTGATGTACTCTGCTCTAACGGACATCAGGACCACTCCAACTTCAAACTGGAGATACTCACCATGTTGGATATCTTCATACCAGAGTGTGAATGTTCCCTAAAGACAAAGGAGGATGCAGCCTGGTGAAGGGTGTCATGTGTCCTCTACACCAGTATCTGTACCACTTCACTCATTCTGAATAACATTTCTGCTGTCATCTGTAGGCCTGTTATGATAACTAAGTTTGCAGGGCAATTAATTGTCTCAAAAATTATTGCGATAAATAGCAAAATTGTTTGAAGACCATTTTAATCTGATGTAATGGTTATGATATAAAAATATCCTTCCAGCACATCCTGCCAATTTTCATAACAAAAATGTTATAAAATGGATTATCAGTCTCCATTAACAAAAATGCTCTTGAATAAAAACTAGAAGTCTGCATAATAGATTGCCCTTCAATAATCATTAGATTTAGATATCCGACTACCTGATGCAATAGTTCACACCTCCCTTATGCTAAGGACATGAGGAAGGGAGGGATCAGTGGAGGAAACCAGAGTAAGGCCTTTTCATCCAGTGTCATCAGTCGAAAGAGAAAAAGGCAGGAAGAAACGATAAAAGAGAAATTAAAATAAGGTCAATAATGTTCATTTTTCATGTTATTAATTATACATACAATATAATTATTGTTTATCGTGACAGAACTCGTCATCTATGCATCTCTGCTGCAGCGCCATTTTATTGTCACTAATTGCAAATGGCCTGTCTTTATGCTCAGACATGAACATTTAGCACATTTTTAATTAACCAACTAAGTTGCACATTCCCTTGAACTGGAGTACACATTTATTCATGTTGACTTGTTTCTCTCACTGTGTGGTGTTTTTAATCAGCTCTTATATATTTTAGATTCTGTATTTGTGAGTCTACATGCTTTGATAGCCTTTGCTGCTGTTGTACAGGAATGTTCCACTGCTGAACAATAAAATATATTTATGTTTAATGAAGCTTCAGCTAAAACAATTGACTCTTGATCCTCTCTGTTCCTGCCACCTGTGCTGCTGCCCTGTTCAAACTGCTGCTCTGCACTCATTCAGTTCTATATAATCTGTTGTGAACGTCTATCACAGCCTCTGATGGTTTGTGTCTGACATTGTGATTGTACCTGATATGATTTCTGCCTCCTGACGTGGCCTTTGCTTGCTCTCTGCCTCCATCTCTGCCTGCTCCTGGCAGGCCTGCTTCAAGTCTTTGAATTAAGATCGTTGCTCCACACATATTGAATGTTTCTGCCTGCTCTACCTGTCCGGTGTTCAACCTGGGCTGTTTGCCCGGTCGTCATATTACAGATACATTGATCATTCCACTGGCAAAGTCAGATCATTGCAGCTGGTAGTCTAACAAGCTGGACTGGCAGCCAGAGTGAAACAATCCCTGGTAAACTGATACGTTCCTTTCTGTCTCTCGCTCTGTCAAAACTCCAGATTGTGACCTGAAAGCAGCAGCACCATTGCTGTTGCCACATTCTCATGATTATGGTCAGTAAAGATTGTTTAACAGGCACAAAGTAGAAGTCTTGGTGCTTTGGGTCCTTGTGAGGGTTCTTACATAAACCAGCCAGAAAGATACTGAATGGAATCCAAAAATAATTCTAATTTATTACAAAAAAGTTCAAAAATAATTAAACAATGAAGTACTGGGCCCAAAACCGATGTCAACATAACAAACCACAACTCCGGTAGTAACAGAAAGAACTCAAGCACAAAACTGACCTAACAAACAAGACATGAGAGGAACTTAAATAGTGGCTGGTCAGACACTGCTGACACACGAGGGGTAATTAAACATACAAGAACTTAAACAAATACTATTCAATACAATACCAAATCTTTAAATTAAATAAACATTAGAACGAAACTACCAATGCGACAGACTGGCGACCTGTCCAGGATGTACCCTGCCTCTCGCCCGGAACGCCAGCTGGAGATAGGCACCAGCAACTCCCCACCCCATTAAGGGACAAAGGGTGTAAGAAAATGGATGGATGGATGGATGGATGGACGAAACTACCAAGTAGAAGAGACATTAAAGAAATGGTCAAATTAAATTAACCCTGGCAAACAAATGGACCGACCCGCTGAGGAGGTTTGCCAGCCATATAAGGACGTCAATTAGCTGGAGGTCTTCTGTGACCCTCCAGCAGCTCCAAAGGAAACTGGCAAATCAAAACAAAGAAATGAATTTGTTGCATTTAACAAAAATGCAAAGAACTGACAAATAAAGTTGACTAAATGTGTGCACTGCAAATAGTTAACTAAAAAGTCAGGCTAATAAAAATGAAAAATAAAAATCTAAACAATTCACTAATTAATAGTTTATCTTTAACTAATGTTTAGGATAAACAAAAGAAACGATCACCAGTCAGCTGTCACAGTCCAGAACAGTTTATTCTGAAAAATTAAGCTCAAAGTCAACCTGAGTATCAGAAAGTCAGACTGGTTCAGTCATGATCCAAACAAAAAGAAGTCGGCATGAATCAAATCCTATACAGAAGATATTTTCCTAGGTTTTGGGATTTTATTAAACAGTTATCATAGAACTATGTTCACCTTTTAAACATTTGAACTGGAGCAACAATCAGTCAAACCCCTCCTCCGTAAGTATGTAGTCATGGCAACAGGACACAATGATGGTGTCTACTGATTCATCCTGTTGATAACAGTGGAATGTAAGCTTTGAGTCAACATTGAGAAAACCTTTGTTCTTCTGTGGTGCTTCTAAAAATGGAGTCTTTCAGATATGCTGTGGAGATTTTCGTAGAAGTAATTCTGAAAAGGTTCCTTTTCAGAATGATTGTGGGGGAATTACATTAATATAATTCCTAGTATACATATATTCAAATCTAGGACAGAATTCAGATGAAGTTTATAGCCATCTACAAAATACTTTTATAAAATAATAACATATATTGTGTGTATTTTCCTAAGTTAACAAAGTGCAAAAACTTTTCATTTGAGAACAAATCAAAGCAAGATCTGTTTTAAGTTTGAGAAACTACAATTTAAAATAAAATAAAATTTCAAGAGGGAACATTAGTATCAATCTGACGTGATGTTGATATTTTAGATTCAATCCCTCAGCTCTACTTCAAACTGTTGTTTTCTTTGTGCTGAAAGACAAGCAGACGGGCCAGCCATTATACTGCTACCTTGTGACATCCTAATGTAGTTCATGCCACACTCTTCTCATTCAGCGGGAGAAAGATTATGATGTTATCAGCACTAAGGACTGAGTGAGCATTCTTCTTCCTGAAGATATTATCTGTGTCTTCCTCAGCAGACAGAGAGAAAGAGAAGAGTGATTGCAGGAAAGAGGAAGTAAACTCCTCTTCTGACACCATATCAACTGAGTTCTCCTTATCGCTTCTATTTGCTGCTGAGCCAGACGATTACCCGTCTGCCTTTATTCTTGCAGCTTTGACACTCAATTATTCTCACACTCCTCCTCACTCTGTTAGCACTCAGTACTCAGAGACACAGAGAAACTGACCCAACACTGGAGAAAATTCACATGAGTTGTAAGAAAAACCCACTTCTGGACTTTACACATCACATAACAGCTTGTGTAGCATAAAAACATCAAACCAGATTAAATCTTTCCTGTTTTAGATAATTTAGTATATAAAACAATTTGGTCTACTAAATGCCAAACTGATGAGTTTTTGTTTTATATTTCCTTAAAATTCAAAGGTTTAGCCACTCTGGTATTATATATATATCATTAGAGTCAGAGTGGTTGTCTCAACTGAATGTGTACCTGCTGATGTATTTTAAGGCCACATCTCAAACCTATTGCTTGATTATGGGAAATTGATTCCTGAGAGTCAGCCAAAATCTCAGGAAATAACTGGACAGTCAAATGAGTCTATGTAAGTACAGACATGATAGGGATGTCCAATCAACCTACTGATCAGGAAGGAGGGGAGTTCTGGGTTCTTATTGCAATATGTAAATCAACCCTAAGAGAGGAAAACACCATAACAAGATTAACAAAGACAGATTGCAATTTGAAAGTTGCCTTTAAATTAGGAATACATACAAATATCAATTTATGATTGTCAAATAATGCTTTTATTGGAGTAATAAAATGTATTCCATTCCTTTGACTAATAACTTAGATGGATCTTTTTTTAGTGTTGTGGTGTGGCCTCCATCCAGATGATGGCACTGCTGCTCATGCTTAAACTACTCATCCTTAATTGGAACCAGTAGTTGTGAGAGAAATAATCATATTTAGTATTTAATCATTATTAACCCACAACAGGAAAGAGAAACGGTCAAAAGTTCGCTGTGGGACTCAAAATGTTCATTATGATGTGGTTTGGTTTTGGGATGTATTTGGCAGGCTTCTTAAAATTGCGGTTTGTAACTTTTATGTTGTTTTTTTGTTGTTTCTTTTTACATATAAAACAATTTGTTAAAAAATGTCACTATGTAATGAAAGAAAGGAATGATGCATATAATCTGTGAAAAAATATAATTCCTCTGCCTTCTCCCAGTGATCACAATAACTAGAAACAACCAATCAGAGCCATGGGGAGGGTCTTAGTGCTGTCAATCAAACTTGTATAAGTGTTGCTCACCCTCCATCCCCTTTGCTCTCTGCTATGATGAAGCGATAGCAAATCCTGTCATGAAGACTCAGGTTAGTTAGCAGCATCAACTTCTAATTCAAAACTGATTGATTTGCTATGAAGGCAAACATGATTAAAGAAATACATGCCAATAAGCATGGTGAAGGCTGTCGGGGCTTAATGCATTACATGGGGCCAGGTTTTAACTTTTTATTTTTTGAGAGCAAACATAACCATGTAACATAACCACTATGTTTGTGTTTTTTTTTTCGGTATAAAGTATATTGAAGTGAAAAGGTATCATCTGGTTTGTATAACAGTTGTAGTTATTTCTTTGTAAAAAATATTCCGTATTTCCATTTTTAAAGCTGATTTGTGGGCAGGTCATGCTGGGTTTAGGTGTGGCTGATAACAGGTATAAAAAGGGGCGTGGCGTCGGCGCAGCGCGGCGCAATCAGAGAGGAAGACGCTCAACGTCAGTCCGTGCAGCGGGGAACTTGAATTGATAAAACGCTTAGAACAAGTAACAACTCAAAGAAAGGAGATAAAACGGCAATCAAAGTTCGGCCCAGCGCTGCGGATCGTGGGCTATTGGAGCTGGATTGGAGCCGCACCAGGA
This sequence comes from Micropoecilia bifurca, assembly GCA_903067075.1. Taxonomy (NCBI): domain Eukaryota; kingdom Metazoa; phylum Chordata; class Actinopteri; order Cyprinodontiformes; family Poeciliidae; genus Micropoecilia; species Micropoecilia bifurca. The sequence goes on along the minus strand of CAEGAF010045341.1, from coordinate 198 downwards.
AACGGCGCCAGGTGCAGAGGAGCCAATTGGCTGGAGGACGCAGACGGATGAGGAGACAAGACATTCCCGCTGAGATCTGGACTTTACGTTTCTTTTTGGGGATTTTTGGTGGTACCACTCTTTTTTTCTCATTTTTTGGGGAGGGTTTTTGGACGCTTTGGAGTTATCGTTTTGGATTGGACTTTGAATTAAAAAGGG
>CAEGAF010045339.1:0-25830 GCA_903067075.1 Micropoecilia bifurca | reverse complement strand
AGAGAGAGAGAGAGAGAGAGAGAGAGAGAGAGAGAGAGAGAGAGAGAGAGAGAGAGAGAGAGAGAGAGAGAGAGAGATAGAGAGAGAGAGAGAGAGAGAGAGAGAGAGAGAGAGAGAGAGAGAGAGAGAGAGAGAGAGAGAGAGAGAGAGTCCTTAGTGGTTTTGTCTGCACAAGCTGAAGAAGGAGAGAGGTGGAGGCAGATTGGGGGAGAAAAAGATTGAGCACATAGCAATCAGTCCTCCATCTATCTGTCTGGATAATTAATATAAATCTGCTCATTTATCATCAGCCAATCAATCTAGATTTACAATCCAACACACAAGCACTCTTTGCACTTTTTGATAGCCTGATTGTCTGGTTAGATGGCTCTGCAGAAATCTGTAATGAATGAGAATGAAGCGGTGAAGGAGGGCATAGAGGAAAAATATTCTGATTAGAGACAAATGAGCGAGAGATTGATGGAGCTATATAAGGCGGCACAAGCTTCATTTATCACTAATTCTGGGCTGGTTGGATGGGCAAAAATGTAAAGAGGGAACCGCCTGGGCCTGCAAGTGAAATACATTTCTATCAGAATTACTAATACTGGACTGATAGAAAAAAAACAGGCTGGACTCATCGCCTTTTAATAGGTGTGTAACTCGCGATAAACTAAGTACAGACATGGCAAACAAAATGAGCAGTGGGACCATCCTAGTTGTCACTATTAGTCAGTGGCACCACCCTGTGTAGACTAGGCTTAGGTAGAGCGGAAAGTCCAATTCTGAATGACTCAAAAACCAAAATAAAGGGTTTGGAGCAGCCTAGTCCAAGGGTCTGAAGTCTGTGGCTCCTTTAAAATCAAGTAAGAATGGCTTTTAATTATGAAAGGTAACAAGATAGGGTTCTTTTAGCATATTAATATCATAATATAGCACTAAATAGGAGGGGTACCAATGGCACAAAGCGTTCATCTATGCGGAGAATTCAGTTACAGTGCAGTTCATTCCCTTTTATAAAACCTGTAAATAGAAATACAATTTATCTTAATTTCATTAGCGTTCAAAATAAAACGTTTTTTATTTTTTTTTAGCTTTATATAATGTTATAATGTTATCCCATCATCAAAAACATACTTGAAGTGCTGCCTTGATTCTTTCATGCATGTTTGAGAAATCCTTGAATCTCCCGTGGCAACCGTTCAGCTGTGGAAAACGCCTGGTGGACCGAGCGCCGCAGTTTCTTTCATGTCTCTCAGCGGCCACGCCCCCTCTCAGCGACCACGCCCCCTCACAGCGGCCACTCCCCCTGTCAGCTCCTTCAAACTAATCAGCCAATTAGAAACACCTGGTGGAGCTGCTAACCTCGTTATGCTAGCTACTTCTCAGCGCAACGCTGGTGAAAACGTTAAATGGCGAACAGAGGAGCCATGTTGTGACGACTTCCTGGAGGCGGAGTTTCAGAAAGAGACGAGACCCAATTTCAATTCGTTGATTTCTTTTAAGACATATTTGATAAATACAGGATTTCTATAATTACTTGATTGTGCCATTAAATGGCACTATGTGGCTGGAAAATACTTAACGCCACCTGTTTAATGGAGTAGTGAAACTTAAACAAATAAAACTTATGTGCAGCCAAACTGAAAAATGTCAATATTATACCAAATTCATCAAACTCACTTTAACATCTAATCTGCCATACATAGTAGCTAGCTTTACAACTAAACCAAATTTTATTTTTTTAAATAATTGGGAATAAATTCAGGCTTTAGGCCTACTCTAGAATTAGGGTTTAATTTTGTGCTCAGTTTCTTAACAAAATTCCAACCATTGTCGTGTTTCACACTTTATTCATAGAAAAGCACTGAGATCTCAACACAAATCAATATAAAATGGTAGTAGCATTACATAAATAGTAATAAAATTTTGCTTTATAGACAGTAGCTCAAGAAGTTGCACAAAAAAAGGGTACAAAAAAAGTGATGATAAGCTAGGATACTTCTGTGGCAACAAATACTGGAAATACCTTTTCAAAAATCAGTAGCACAAAGAGGCAACAAACACTTTCAATTATCCCTTAAGTTAAGAATGGATCTGAAACGAAAACAAAACGAGGAGGTGAACTATATCTCTACTAGCAAACAGTAATCTCCTACAAACAAAAGACGAGGGGGGGTAAAACTTAAACAGAACCCTCAGGAATTAAGTTTCGGGTTACGCAGTTGGTGAAGTGGTGTCGCCTGTGGACCTTTTTTTGAAAATCTGTTAACTTTCTGATGTCGATGCCTCGCATCTTTCATTTTTGCATAAGCTGGCCGTGCGTGCGCGGTGCGCTGCAGGACGGCGGAGGGAAAACGCCACGACCCACAGCTTCACATCCTAGATCGACAGAAGAGACATCCGACCGCATGGGGACAAAAAACAAGTAAACTGCGGTAATGTTAAAAAAAAACCACCAAAAAAACCCCGCCAACTCTGAGGAGAGAATGGTTTTTTAAAAAAATGATTTTATGAATGAAACAGGCCATCAGATAATGTTGCCAACACAAATGTTTGTCTCACTGCAGAGTAACCACGCAAGAAGACACAGAAGGCTTCGGTTTGGATAATAAAGGACAGAAATAAAGTAAACAAAAAAAAAAAAAACCCAAAGACGTACAAAAAAAAAGAACTTTGTACATTGATCGGTCAAAGGCATTTTCTACCATTGGTTAATTTTTTTTCCTCCTTCGCCTCAAGCTCAAGAAGTTGCAGCAGACGCAACATCGACCCAACGCAAGCACTCTCCCTCTTTTCTCCCTCCTGTCCTCCTCCTCCCTTCCTTATTCTTCTTCTTCTTTCTGATAGTGGTTCGGCCCACCAGGTCTCGCCCTCCACTCTTCCTCAATTTCATTCCTGGACGAGACCCTCAAAGTGGTTCTGCATAGTCAGGTTTAGTACAAATCAGTTTACAAATGTATGCCTACCTCAATCTTCCCAACTCTTAAAAAAAAACCTGCTTTCCTTTTGGAAAGTAAGCACGTTTTTGTCATTGGAAACTTAATAAAAATGAATTACTTTTTGTTTTAGCAAAACAAAAGAAGAGCAAAAAAAAAAGTACACAGGAGCACCTGAGAAATGCCTTGAAATCTTTGCTCTTACAAAATAAACGGCGTCAAATGTCCCCCACGCAGAACAGTTCAAGTACACCCCGCCAAAAAAAAGCAACCAAAAAAAGCACATAACACTCATTATAAATAATTAGAATTTACAATTTTCTCAATTGACACTTTGTTATTTACAATATCTTAAATGCTTAATGCTACTATTTTTTGTTTTTGTTTCTTTAAGTGATGTCCCTGAGAACTGAGTTTAGCCTTTTTCCTTTTTCTCTTCTCCCTCAGTTTCCCTCCCCCCATTCGTCTATCTGCAATTTTTCCTGATCTGAAAAAGGTGCAGCTATCATGACCGACTTACCCGGGTACAGTTCGTAAAAGTTTGCTCTCATGGAATGTCGAAGCAGATAGGAAAAAAAAAATGTTCCTCTGTTCCAGAACCCTTCAAACTCATGTAGCCTCTTTTATTTAAATACAGTCTGGTTCTTATTCTGTCTGCCATTTCAAACTCACTCAGTAATTAGAAAAAATAAAAAGAAAATTTGAAAAAAAAAGTCACAAAACAATCAATAAATAAATGCTGAAGCAGGCAGGAACGTACTGAAGAGGTAACTGTGTGAAGTGCTTGTACATTTTAGTCTGATCAGTTAAAGACTTAAGCTCTTGTTTAGGCTGCCTTAGGATATGACATTTTGCCACCAGGTGAGACAGCAGACCGTGGAGAAGGTAACCAACCGTGCTGAGCCACGAGCTCTCCAATACTTACAATGACCGCATCAAGTTGCGACAAAATACAGTAATTTTCAAGTGGTTCACTGTGCATCTCTGATACCTTTGGGGGGGAAAAGGACACTCGTCTTCACAGTAAAGAATGATACAAACCAGTAGTATTCACAGGAAGGTTCACAGCTTTTTCCATCACAAGAACAAAAAACTGAACACATTTTATGGTTATTTAGCCCTAATAATTTTATACAGCCATGTTTATTTTTCCATGTTTGATTTTAATCAAACATGGATGTGAAATGTATCAAAACATAAGGTTGGGGAAATATTTTTGAGCATATATATGCTACACTGGTCGTCGACTAAAAGGTAGATTTAATCCATGCCTTTTTTTTAGGTCAATTTTCGAAAATTAAGTTCTGACACTGGCGCGTCACATAAAAGTTGTTATATAATGTACACATAGCAAAAATAAGCAAATTTTTTTTCTTTAACTTGATACTTTGAAAAAATAAATCTTCCTTTGAAAAACCAAAAGAAAAAAAACAAAACAACTCAATTTTGTCAAGTAGCAAATGATTCATTTTGGCGGGAAAATGTTTGGCGGGAAAACAGGTAGCATTAGAGACTTTTTAAGTGCAGAAAATAAGGGGTCATATATATTACTGTAATTACACAATAACTGACGAACAATTTTGTTAACTAGCAAACAATTATTTCAAGTGGTTAAGGTAGGAGGGCTAACTAGAGGTAAAGGATTTAGCTAAGTGCTACTGTAAGCATTAAAAAGATGCTAACAGTAGTAAGGTATCAGACCGTAAGTCTAATACCTTACTATCCACTAAAAGTGATGTAAATTTCCTCACTAGTCTGTGTGACTGATACCTGAGCATGGCGACAATACAACTATCCCTCAAAGGGTGGCGCTAAACCAGTCAAGAACAGAAAAATGAGTTGACTTCTTAAACAATAAAGTGTTTGAAGATTTTGCTGTTTTCGGTCACATTAATGCCCCCGTGAAACTACAGTGAAAACTGCATAACCACTTAAGCAGTTCTTCTTGGCAGCAAATTTTCAAAATACGCTCAGCGGCTACGTTTAAACAACACAAGTGGGTAAAATTCTAGGTTTTAGTCAATGTTCTTGTGATGGAAAAGGGATTCAGGTGACAAACTGATTTACGACCAAGTTCCAGGTCCAAAATTGTTGTCAAAGTTTCGCAACGAGACACAAAGATCGCCAGCTTAATGTCACCGAGTGATGAAACTAAAAGACATACCTGAAATAAATCATTGACTGAATGTTGATGTCAGCGGTGATGCTTTACGCTTTTCAACGCTTTGGCCACAAACAGCAGAGTTAGCAGTGAAGTGGCATCTCAGGACACGAGGAGCGTGTTCACCTCATCAAACATGGCATCTTCTGTCGTTAACAGGATGACACGAAGCATACAGTGTAAACTAGAATATACTGATGTACACGCAAAGGCTAAACTAAGAATGAAAGTAGCCAGAACGTCACCCTCAAAACATGCACTCTGTAAAGCGTCACCCTCACCATGCAGCAGGTGAAGGTATTTAAATGTTCAACTAGTGAAAACAGGTAGCCATGTTATCCGTCCTCTCTGCTCTAAGAAGCCCTGAATGAAATGAGAGGCAATTCCTAACAGAGGAGTTAAAGCCGACAGTCGAGGTATGACCTTAACACTGTGCGTTTTCAACCACTGTGTGTTCTTTATGAAGTTCCCTTCACTTTGAGAAGCCAAATCTTCTTAACCTCTACAAAGACTACACACACGGCCAATCCAAAATGGCCGCAAGCCACCAGGAAGCAAACATTTCTTTTGCTATTATAATAACATTCTTTTAATGTTCTGATCATTTCAAAAATATTAATTGGTTGAGTTTGATTCCTTGTTACTTATGCGACCAGGTCCCGTCTTTTGAAGCAACGGTTAGCGTAGAGCGAGTACAGCGAACACTTTTTGGTTCACATTCAAGAAACGAAACGCAACAAAAACGTAAGACTTGGTCAAGAAATGGTTCAACATACAGAAGTAAAAATCCAAAAACAAAATAATAAAAATAATGAAAAAAAACATAAATAAACCAATAAGTTTAACTACTTCCCAAAAAGAAGGTCTCTGAGGCAGGGTTAAGGTCAGCCAAAGCGCTCCCTGACCAACATCATCAGTTTCTTTTTGCCCTTGTAGATCTGTTTCAGGTTGTCTATGAACTGGGCGAACTGAATATGGCCGTCCTGTGCCAACAGGAACGTTTCCCGTGCTTTACTGAGGAACTCTATGAACTCCCCGTAGTGCCGCGGACTGATGTGCGTCAGTCGAGAGTGCGTTGTGTTGATGTACGCCGAGATGGTGGCGTCCAGAAGCTGTCGTAGAGGCGCCTTGTCCGTTGACATGAGCTTCCCGGAGTTCCTTCGCCCGGGGATGCCGGCCAGACCCGGCGCCGTCATGGTGCACCGCCGCAAGATGTCGGACAGCACCGTGGCACAGTGCACGCTCTTCACCACCAGGGGGATGATGGCTGCGAGTTCGTTTTTCCCCAAGGAGTGGCTGAGCGCGCAGGCCCACAGCACGTCGTTAATGGCCGGGTGCGTGTCCTGGTTGTAGGCGAGGTTGAGGTGAGTCATGGCGAGAGACGCCAGCTTAAACGACCGGAGCGGATACCCCCGGTGCTCCATGTAGCGCGCGATGGTGAACAGCTGCGAGTACGTCATGCCCGTGGAGGCGGCGTCGATCACGATCTGGTAGGCCGTCTCAAAGGCGATGTGGTCCTTCTCGCAGAGCGTCAGAGCCGACAGGGCGCAGTTCTGAGGGTCTTTCATGGCGCACTGCAGCGCCAGCGTCCTCGCGCAGCTGGCCAGCTCCTCCCGCTGCGGGTAGTCCAGGCTGAGGCGCAAGATGGTGTTGTGGGACATGACGGTGGCCGCCACGATGCTGGTGGCCTCTGTCGGCGTGAACAGAGTGTACCAGCTCTGCAAGATGCTCACTAATGCCCGCAGACCTGACGGGAGACACAGATGGGATTGAACACTCAGTGCGTTGCCAGTTCTTCAAAGACGGCAAGGGAAGGAAAACAGACACGATGACTCGATCATCATTTAGTGTGAACTTTTAATGTAGAATCCTTGCCACTAATAATTTTACTACCAGAATTATTTGCAAACGTCCAAATATGAACCTTTTGCCACCTGGTATTTATTTGCTGAATTTTTTTTAATTTTATGTTTAAGACGCACAAAAAAACAATCCAGATTTCGTTCTCGTCTCCCCCAGCATGTCATCAGCCTGGCAGGCCACCAGGCTTTACTTGCCCCCACCCCACATATTTTAGGTTTTTTATGATTGCCTGGTTTGTATCATTAACTCAAAAACACACTGGATAACTGCCTTAGCACCCTGCCATCAGGCTTAGCAGGTTTTCTCGGGTAAAACTTTCATCCATTTTTGTAACATGCACAGTAAAGTAGTATAAATTTAACCCTTGTTTCTGGAATGGACACACTTTAAATATCTTGTAAAACGTCTTGAGCATAAGAATTCAAGTTTTACACAGTTTGACCTAAATGTTGCTCTAGTTACCAGGCATGTTACGGGTTTCTCAGAGAGTCACCATTTCTCAGAGTCACCATTGCTGAAGCTGCCAGCTTTGTTTCACCCAATAAATCAGAGATTGTGTCAACTTATAACCACTCTGCACTTTTTCAGTCGTCTTCTTTTATCCTCGCTTCCCTTTAATCTTTCCATAGCACTTCTGGCAGTTTATTTAAAATCTCTGCATAAATTTTTGTCAACCAGCAGAGTTACGGCTCTCTCTCCTGCACTATCATCAAATTATTAAATACCTTATGGAAAACTGATGTTTATCCCTCCGTGTTGTGATCCGAGCATATGTTTGATTATCTTTTTTTTCTTTTTATTAAAGTCAAAGTCAGCCTTAAAGCTGAAAATCGTGACAGACCGTAGGGACTGTAATTAGAGATGGAATCCTGTTTTGCTTGCTGCGTCTCAATGGGGTGTCAAAAACAAAAAAAAGAAAAAGTGAAACATACCGACTTCAGTGGCGCATGTTACCAGCCAGCGGACCATCTCTCTCCTTCTCCAATTCAAAGTGGACAGTGTCATTCTCATCACCTGCAAAAGGAGTAAGAACAAAGCTGAAAAATATGTAATAACTATTTTTAAAATCCACACCTTAAACCTTTGCTCTCAACTTTAAATCGTAAAATACTTTATATTTAAGGAGTAAATTACAAAATAACAAACAAGATACGATGAGTATCTTATTTTAGTCTCGTTTTAGTGACAGAAACGCAAAAAGCTTTTATGTTGATATTTACAGCCGAAAACGTCATGGTAACGCTAAGGTTAGTTAAGCTGTTTTCGCACTGCAGGCAACAGACAGAACGGTTCCAGCATGTTGTGTTTGCATATACACTGAGGCGCTATCAAAGCGGTACCGGACGGCATTACTTTTGAAACTAAATAATGATTTTGACGTAGCAGCCGAAGCCTTTTCCTCAGAGATGGCGGAAAACCTTCTCTTTCCTCGTTGACCGATCTAGTTCGTTCTATACTCGTTCATCAGCGAGTTAACGGAGAAAAAAAATTACCTCATCATTAGACCAGGTGATTGCACTATATTGAGACAAATCCATGGCTAATTAAAACTAATAATAAAAATATTGAAAAGAGCACTCTTTACAAAATACAGTTTAGTGAGAGCCAGCTGTGAACGGAAAATCAATGTTTGACTCCATGACAACCAGCGGCCAATCAGCTTCTGGGTCTAAGCAGAACCGATTGGCCGGCCCGATTGGAACCACAGCTCTCGTGGTTCCCAGGGGCCGAGTGGAACCGGTCACAAGTTGTAATGTAAACACGGTCGGAACCGTTCCGTTCCCTGCAGTACAAAAACACCTTAAATGTCTGGCGTTGGTTACTGTTATTTTCCAAAGCCATTAATATACCTTTTTATTCACTTTATTTCTGAATTTTTTGTGCCATTGACTTAAAAGACAATTGTTGGAAAAACAAACTTTGCAACAGGAATTTTAGTTAATCTTTTTTATTACTTAAAAGTCAACATTGTTGAAGTTCCTTCAGATTTTCATGTTTTATTGTTTTCAAAGGGTGAAGATACTTCCGCTTTTGAGTCAATCTGTGATATTTAATATATATGATTTGCAGGGGAGGGGAATGATGGAGATATCAGCAGATCTGTGCAAAAAATAAACCCTACAATAAACCCCAAATAAAATTAACAAAAAGACAAAAAAAAAGATTTTGTAAAATAAATAAATAAAAATTGGCAAAAACAATTTCTTTTAAATCCTTATCAGGCATCTAATGGATGAGAAATTAAAAAAATTATAAATATTTATTATATATGGTAAGGAAAAGTAAATTAAATATGAAAACATTTTGATTTGTAACATTACGCCACAAAAATAATGCTTCTATCATCAGTAGATTTAAACATATTTACAGGTTATTCTTAAAGATGCACTATCATTTTGTTCTTAGCAGTTTATGTGACACTTAGAAAAACAGCTCAACATCCCTGAGCTCAATATTTAACTTTACTTTTTGCTGCTTCCTACTTCATTGAGGTCATTTTTAATTTCTCCATTGATTTAATGTTTCAGCTGTAGAGCACCTTTCTAATGCGGCAGGATGCTAATCTGTTGTGTTTCTCTGTGGAAAGGTTCCTCCACTGAGTGGGTTCTTCTCGTTAACTCTGTGTGGGATGTCAATTTGTAAGGTAGAGTGTTGACAGTCTGTTAAAAGGAAACTCGAGCTGCAGCAAAAGTTTCTGTGGTGAAACTGTGATAATTGCAGCCTCCCTTTCTCTCTCACACACACACCCACACACACACACACACACACTCAGTACCTGCAGCCCCAACTCCAATGCCACATTGAGCAGGGTGATATCCGGCGGACTGTCTGCAGGTGTGGCGATCTTAAAGGCATCCTGGGCCAGTTTGAAGATGAGGGAAGAAGAGTGGATGTTTTTCTGAATGGCTTCCAGCACCGTCCGCAATCTCAACATGTCTCCTTGTGGACAAGTGGGGGGAAAAAAAGAAGAAGAGGGGGAGGAGGACATATTAACAACTGGTTTGCTTTAGTAAAACCTTTTCTGCTGGCGAAGGAGAAAACCGAGATTCAGATTTGAAATATTTCTGTAACCAAAGAAAACGTCCTCGTTTGAAGGATCTCAATATGTCCGCCCAAAGTAGGAACTTGATATTGTTGCTGCAGCCACAATTACAGGGGAAAGCAAAATGTATGTTCGCTAGGCATTGTAATATTGGTATCAAGTATTGAGTACGGTTCAAAACATTCACCAAGTGTGGGTTATGTAAAGGAATAAAAAGTTTGTAATCGTGGGACTTTCCAGACACTAGAAAGCAAATATGGTTTGGAAAACTTTGACTTTCTTTGTTTTTTCTTTTCAAATCCCTTCAGGCCAGTTGTCATATAAATAGTTCTTAAGTGCTTATCATACAAAAATAGGCTTTAGGGTAATTTCCAGAACCTAAAAACAAAAGGTCAGCACTGCAGATGGAGAGAATCTGTGGACAAAATCTTGTACTTTAAAATGGAGAACATCAAGTCAGACGCTGTAATTCAGGCTGGGGGCAGAGAGGAAGTCGGATATCTTCATATTTGTCGCTGTTGCACCAGAGCTTCAACTACAAGAAGAAATTGGGATATTAGTTGTGATAAATTTACAATTTAATGGTGGAGAGCTCAATTAGCGGCTCGTCCCACTGGTCAAACGTGATTAATAAAATAAAACACCTGCTTGGAAGATTAATCACTGCAGCCAGGAAAGACATTACGAGAAAAATGCCTGAAGACAGAAGCAGAGTTTCTGCCACTACATTTGAGGAAATTTTATATCATAACAAAATGGCCTGCTGTTGTTATTCAGCTGCTTTTGTTTCTACCGATTTCTCTTTTTTCTTCATTTTTTTTTTTTTACCTTTAGCAGCAGTTAGCATGGTGGAGGCTAGCTCACACTGCTGCGACTCCAGGTGGCCGAGAGTGAACCAGCGCGGGTATCTGCTGGGAACGATGGAGATGCCGTGGTGAGGGTGGCCCACGTCCCCGGAGCCCGCAGACGACTCCAGGACAGGAAGCCTGGGGGACGAGCAGAGAAGGCGCTACTGATGCGGAACACGCTTCATGGAGACGAGACATTAAAACATGGAGCTGCGCCGGGCTACTGGTTTAAAAAGATACATCTAAAAGCGCAGATGTTTTCCCCGCTCTACGATTTAAAGTTTGTTCAGTTAGATGCCACAGAAAGTGTCAGAGAGAATATTCATGTGGAGCTTCCCCTCCTCCGCCTGTTGTTGCCAGGCGTTCGCACACCTTTCCGCAGAGTCAACTTTGAGCACTTTTTCAAGGTTTTTCAAGGGGTGTTTTCAAAAATGTTCCAGCACCACACTTCAGAAATATGATGTAAAAGAAGATAGTTTCAATTCAGAATTATTTTGACATCATTTATTACTTTTAATAATGTCTTCTGATTGTTTTCTACATAGCAGGAACAGTGAAATTTTGTGTTTATATCTGATCAAAATACCAATTTATAAAAAAAAAAATCCCCCAATTTCAAAAACCTTGCTAAATGTATAAAGTACATTACATGATATTTTCAGGACTACGTCTACAATATTCACTTTTTTACTTCCATTACACAGATCAAAACTGTCAGGTTTGAATATCAGGTACGTTCAAGGACTTTACACAGAAATCCAGCACTATCCAAATCTGGAAAACACCTAATTGAAGTTCAAGGATTCTCAAGAATTTCAAGAAATGTATTTGAAAATCTTGCGTAAATACATTCTCCTTATCCCTTGAGAATCATTTATCACACACATTTAAACATGGGAGTTGCGTCTTTTTTCATTTTTTTTAACGTGGCATTGAAAGAATCTCTCACCTCATGGCGCGGAGAGCCACCTTGTACGCCAGGTCTGCGTCGTGCGGCAGCAGAGCCGAGAAGAGGTATTTGGCGAAGGTGTGCATGGGAACGCTTTCTCTGTGGATGACTTCACCGAGGCCGCTGAACGGACCGGCTGAAACCGAGAGGGACACAGAGGAGGAACGGGTCACGTTTCGGCGAACCCGTGCGCGACGCTGAAGCGAGCGGCGGGTTGCCTACCCTCCAGCAGCTGCACGGCCTGCTTCCGCAGCGTCTGGACCAGGAGGTCGTCCAGCTCCAGCTCCTGCAGCTTGGAGACGATCTGCTCTTCGTTACGACACACCTGTGCCACGGCGAGAAGACAGTGTCGTCAAATTGTTATCTGACGAAGCAGGAAGTCGACCGACTCGCTCTCAGCTAGGGAACTGTAACGCTCCTCCCCACGCATTGTGACAGACGGAGTTCGATTGCAGCCAAAGATCGACACAGAGGTTCTTCTAGTGCATTTGATTGGGTTTTAAACGTCTAAAACATTAATATTGTCGCTAATTCCGATGACATTAAGAAAGGGCTGCGGCGGCAACGTTAAACCCTCGAAAGCAGATTACCATTTGCACAAAGAAACGCTCCCCGGATTTCTTCCAGTGCGCCGAGAACTTAAGTGCTGCGACTTTCTGCTTGTTTTTCAAGAAAAGAAAAATGCCGTGACCTTTTCTATGCTTTTTTTTTTTGCCTGACATTTACTTCCAGCTGATGTTAAATTATAGTGATTTGCCATCAGAGAAACACTGTCCTCAACGGGATTGTTTTTTTGTGTTTTTTTTAAATATGCAGGGAATATATTTTTAATAAAACACAACCAATATCAAGTACAGAAGTAATTATACTGCCATTGAAGTATTTCACATTTTGTCATGATATTCGTAAGCCTGTCACAATGCCGAATATTACTGGACGATAAATTGTCCAGATAATTATTGCGATAAACAATAATATTGTAGCTTGGAGGCCATTTTCTAGTAATATATATAAATCATGGCATAATATCGCAAGCTCACCCTCTCAAAAACTAATAAACTTTCATTTTGTAAAGAACAATTAACACTGGAACCGGAAGATATTTTAAATATCCAAAATAAAGAATGGTAACCAAAAACAATAAATAAATAACACTGGAGATCCCCCAACTCTCAGGACTACGTCTACAATATTCAACACACTGAAGTTTGTGGCTGTAATCTTGTTAAGGCTCAAGAGGCTTTGAATACTTTTTAGGAGAACGCTGAGCATTTACTGCCAACAGATGCAAAGATCACCTTGTCCTGGGCGTACAGTCCTTCTGGCATGATCCTCTGCTGGCCCATGCCCATCAGGGCCACCTCCAAGGCCAGAGTCAGGTAGGACTCCCCCAAATCTGGACACCCCCACACAGGAACATGGTGGTAGACTGGAGGTCTGGGATCGCCTTCTTGGAGAAAACAGGGACAAGACCGGTGAGAAAATCAGAGGAAAACTTATTTAAAACGTTAAAAAACAACGTGCTGCTTTTGTTCTACTCAAGCTGTGTCAATGTTCAGTGTGTTCATTTTATTTTATTTTTTTTAGTACATATATATTGTTCAGCTCTCTAAAACAGAAAAAGGCCAAGTGCTTTACCAGTTCTTAGTTTCAATTAGATACCATAGAAATGACACAAAAGAAACTGCCGAGACAGAAGGAGTCGCCACAAAGCCCATCTGAACTCAAACCTGAGCGTTTGTAGCACATCAGCCGCGCGCTTTGGAGTTACGGATTCATTATTTTTAACTAAATATGCGTATATCTTTTTAATTAAATGGGGAATAAAGCATTGTTTGTAACTTCGTTTGAGCTCGTTTGGTGAAAAGGCTGCTTACCCAGCGCTGCTGCTTTACAAAGTATAAGTGAGAACAGATGCCCTGGGAGCCTCAGCTGTTGATTTGTTTTCTCCTGCTCCCCTCCAACCCCCACCGCTCTACCCCATCATTCAGCTTAAATCCCCTCTGAGCAACAGATCCCCCTAAATCCTGTTTATTCCAGGGATATGTGTGTAGGGAGCCTGTGCGCGGAGAGCGCGCATGTGTTGAGTTAGAGTGGAAAAATGGAAACAGATTTTACAGACTTTCCCCCTCCGGTACGGTCAATTTGTTTCTTCCTAATCAGCGGCTCAATAAGTTGATTTGATAAAGCTGAGGGGAGGAAAGGGGGAGGAGGCGGATTGTGATTGGACGACACAGAGGCCGAGTCTAGCCAGCGTATATAAACAGATGTTTCCAGCTGTTCTCCGTGGGTTATGAAAATATGACCACGGAGCTGAAAATGAAACTAATTTGCTTCATATTCCACACGCAGCACATTGCCAGTGGTCAGCCAGTACCGTTACCCAAAGCTTTTTGGCAATAATAAAAACAAAACAAAAAACAACAAAAAGATAAATAAAATGCAATGGCCACTGGTGTAAAGAGTACAAGTCAGGAAATTCAAATGGGGATGGGTTCTGTACATACCACACTCAGTTCAGCCCAAACAGTTTCTATTACTTTATGGCTGCATGCAACATTTATAGCAAACAGTCGTAAGAGTGTTTCCACTTTAGGAAACTCTCCACGGAACTAGAGTAGTTTTCTGGTGTTGTTATTTATGCCTTTTTTTGTTTTCATAGCCCGTAGTAGAGCAAAAAAACAAAATAAAAAACAAATTACCCAGATAAAAATGTGCTCAATAAAACTATGATGGAAAGGTAGAAAGGGTTGGATTTTTACATTGAATCTTACATGTTGTATTTTGGTTAGCTTAAACCTATAATGTCTTGAACTTGGTGGATTTCAAATTCCACCAAGTCAAAAGTAGTTAAACTTTCCAAAAGTAATATTAGTTTGGAGAGACTTCAACAATTTAACAATCTAAAATAATTCAGTGTAGATTTTACAAACCTCTCTTTAACCAGGCATAGAGTCAAGGTTGCTTTATGCAAGACAGACGCCAAATATTTAAGAGTTTGACTAATATTTCAGGACACTTTTTTTACTGTCCACTACAAAATGAATTAAATAATGGTTAATTACTTAACCAAAACGACACACTCCAAAGCTAAGACCGAGACCAAGAACAAGAGAAAAAAAAGCTTGACCGGTCTGGAGCCCTTCATCTGTGCCCTAAAAGTATTCGCAATCAGTACTGAAGAAGAATAACTCTTGGAATCAATGGGTTTAATTTCCCTTCACTGCAAGAGCAGCACAAACACACAACAGATAGTCCAGGAGAAAATGAGGATTCACCGTAATTATGTTTCAACAGACAAATTTCAGGACAGCATAAAAGCCAATGTATAAACCAAAGGCTGAGGAGAGACACATTCTGGTAGTACTTTCATGGACTTTGGAGGCTCAAGATGGGATATATGTAGTACTTTAGCTGAAGTAAATGTTAGCCAGGATTATTTAGCTGTAGGGTTTAAAACGCAGTAGCTAGGTATTTTTAAGCCAAATATGTGAATGTAAATCCTTGGAATATGTTGCAAGTTTTGAAGCATTAAGCATGAATTTTCCCACTGTGGGACAATAAAAGCTAGCTAACATTTAGCTAAAAGCTAGGGAAAATATAGAGTTTAGTTGTCCCATGCTACAAGCTAGCTAGCTCTTTTAGCCAAAACTCTCACTCTTTTAGCTAACTCTTTCATTCTTTTAGCTAGCTTCATCTCTCTTTTAGCTAACTCTTTCACTCTTTTACCTAACTCACTTTTTTAGATGACTCTTTCACTCTTTTAGATAGCTTTATCTCACTTTTAGCTAACTCTTTCACACTTTTAGCCAACTCTTTCACTCTTTTAGCTAGTTTTATCTCTCTTTTAGCTAACTCTTTCACTCTTTTAGCCAACTGTATTTCTGTCAAGGCAAAATGAGAAAAACCAAACAATATAGTTTTTTTTAATACCTCCAGTGTCCATAGAGTTATCATCATCCATGCGGCATGTTTCTGTGAGTGTGATGAACAGACAACCGATTGGGTCTAATGGATGACCCACCCAGCCTTCCAGGTTGGTGGTGGAGGTAACATTTCTCTGGAGAAGCTCTAGAAGCAAAGACGGGGGGAAAACAAAAACAAAATAAAACAGTCAATATTAAAAAGTGCTGTAACAATGCTCCCGATCTAGAAAATAAACTGGGCCCCCTAATGTTTCTAATGTTTGAACCTTTCTTTTGGTGCTTGTAGATGTCCATCTGTCTCTGCTGCTGGAGGCGAAGTGTGTTGATGATGGCGACGGCCAGCCGCAGCGCTTCTCTCGTGTAGCCGTGCGATCGCAGGGCGTCGACGCGGGCGCACGCCGTCGGGACGTGGTCTGCGCGTCAGGAGAGAAACGAGGTGAGGTCAGGACAGCTTTGCAGAGTCAGGCGGCGTACACACACACACACACACACACACACACACACACACACACACACACACACACACACACACACACACACACACACACGGTGCAGTCTCAGCAGAAAGCCGGTGTGTGTCTGATAGGTGGCTTAAGTTGCAGAATCTGACAGATCTGAGCTGGAAAGCTGCTTACTGCAGATACTGGCGCGAATATCAGCAGAATTACTGTGCGCGAGAGAGAGCGCGAGTGTACTGGGTCAGCTTTCAGCGAAAGTAAAGAACGTGGGTGGAGCGATCACAGGGGTGCTGTCATTCGGGAAAATACGTTTTTATTTAGCTCCCTAAATGGTAAATTGATACTGAGATTCTCAGCAAAAAGAGGAAATGACTACATAATAACTCCCCGCAAAAAAGGAAAAATCATAGTTTCAATGGGAATGTGGATTGAAATAGCACCTAGCCAGAGCGGCAGCCCCTGTGGGTTGAACAGCAAGCTCTCCCCTTCCCTCTGGTAGGACGGAGACATGTAGTAGTCGCTGCTGATGATCCTCTGCAGGTGGCTGTCCTGCCAGTGGAGGTCGCACGCCTCGACGGCGCGGCTGAACACCGTCCGCCTCGGTCTGGACAGAGAGTCTGACACAAACACCGACAGCGATGAGCGGCCCTGAAAAGCGCCGCTTCGAGGGCAAAAGGAGGCGCGCGCGTTCGTGCAGACCTGGAGCCAGGTTGCTCTGCGGCAGGGCGTTGGTGATGTTCGGAAGCTCGCTGCCGTAGTTTCCGTCCTCCAGCGGGCAGACGTCCATGTCTCCCCACTTCTTCAGCTGCTTCAGCCAGCCGCTCTTTTCCTCGCTCTTACAGTGTGGATTCAGCACCACGCACACCCACAGCGCACCTGGGGGGAGCAGGAGAGGAGGAAGGGGGTCAGGTGTTTGGAGCCAAAGGAAATTTGAGCTCTGGAATGCAATTTCAGTCGCAATGACATATTTAATGTTTGTGGATATAACATGGCAAAATGAGAAAAATCTCAGCAGACAGGAATAGTTTCGTAATGTACAAAGACGAAGAAAACCGAACTTAGTTATTTTTTTAACAATCTGAACAAAACTCTCTTTAGGTCAAATTTGATGTGGGGTTACTTTTAAGACATTATGATCAAAACAAAACAAACAAAAAAAGATTATCGGTATTTGTTTTACACACACACACACACACACACACACACACACACACACACACACACACACACACACACACACACACACACACACCCTCCTCCCAGCTGTGCCAGCTGTCAGACGCCTGCATCCCTGAGAAAAATGATCTGACCGTCTGGCTGTTATTTCTGTCTGTGTCATGATCTCACTTGCTCACTCGGGAAGTGTTCTTATTGACCTCCTAAATGCTGAGATTGATTGCTGAGAAGTTGAGCAGCGCTATTGATCCATAAGCCTTTATCGTTCACCGCATGCCGAGAGCAAGAGGAGAAGCTTGGGAGGAAAAGGGTGGACAGCGGTCCACTGCGGGGAAAAAAAAAAACCCTACATTTTAACCAAACTAGGTGAATCCATATTTGTCCCGGCTGAAGGATTCTGCCTGACCTGTAAAGCCCACTATCAAGTCGCCTAAAAAAGTCGTAAAGAAAAATGAAAATGATAAATTTGCTTTCCAGGAAGTGTGTGGCCTCTTACCCAGTTCATCCCAGAGCTGCCGGCACTTGTCCGTCATCCCTGTGCCTTGCTGTCTCCACAGTGACAGTCGAGGGTCTGCCATGAATTGCTCCGTTATCAACGTTAGCATTCGAGCGCCGTTGGAGTCCCGCATCCGGAGCATCTCCCGCACCTGAAAGGATCAGCAGCTTGTGAGGAATTCACCGGGTCTGGAACAAAGTCAGCACTGTAACACGCTCTACGTTGTCCCGAACGGTAAAGTCAAAGTAGCTGTTTGAGAGCAGATGGAGGCGAAAAAGTAAACAAAAAGTATTCATTTTTTTGTCCTTTGGTTTCAAACTATTTTCTGTTTATTTAGGCAAGTGTTTTTCTAAGCTTGCCTAATCTTCACTGGACGTCAGACTGCGTAGGAAACCCGACCACTGATTGAAGAAATCTTTAGTTCCTTTAAAGAAGTGAAAACGTTGAGCACTGTTTGGCAGAAAGCATATTTAGTAATGAAACCAATTGAAAAACGGTTAAAAAAAAAGGATTGGCGAGTGTCCAATTGAAAGGTGGATGGAAATTGTATGTTAAGATGAGAGTGAATGGAAAACACAGAGCTAAGCTTGTAGAAAGTCTAACAACTTTTATTGGATACTACAGAAAAGAAGTAGATTAGCACACAGATGGAGAGCCCAGTGTTACACAAATGTTTTGGATGTGGACACAGGCCAGTGTAAGATTCTTATTTTACAATTTGCTGTTGCAACATTTCCCATCTTGTCATACTGAAGAATGTATGTTATGTAGGTCTGCAAGTGAGGAAATTAAACAGATTTTGTGTAATTTATGTAGGCTGGAAATGCTACAGTTATATGTACCTAAGAGAAAATAAACCATTACAATGCTTGGCAGAAAAGCAACAGTGTGACGGTAACATAAAATACCGGGGTTTTAAGACTGCACAAAATTTAAAAACATGATCTAATTTAAAATATTATGCGACAATTTACAAAATGTTTCCTCAGTTTTGCAAATAGCGTGTCAGCGTGTATTTGTATTAAACCAAACACGAGAAAACAAGAGTTACTTAGTTAATGCTAAAATAAGCAAAAATTAGCATGTTGCTACACAGTGCAAACATTACCAATTACGCATAGTAAGGAATTACTCACATTAGCCTATAAGTCACTATTGGATAACAGCATAAAATGTCAGCAAACATCAGCTAATTTTAACTCCTATCCTAGTAGCTTATGTGCTAAATAACTTATTAGCTAAAATACCAACACTGGCAAACATGCTAACGTTAGCATATGACTATCGACTGAACACATTGTGAAACTGGAGCTAGATATAATGTTCACATGAACTAACACACTGCTTTTAGTCAGTCAAATGCTAACATAATATGTTAAAGGAAACAATCATCTGCTGTAGTAAAGTTAGTTATGCAAATATTACAATTTGTTTTCAAGTGAACAACAGAAATATGTAACGGCATTTATGCACTAGTTTTCTTCTGACCTGTAGTACATTTTAAAAGACAGTTTTTAAAATGTTAGCAAACTGTGATGACTGGTTAGCAGCCTGCGGTAGTCATGAGAGTTTGCTTCCCTCTCAAATCTCGCATTCAGCCAGAAAAGATATTTCAGAAAGCATAATCAAACACACTCAAGTTCACTTAAGCTAGAAGAAACACGATATCCAAAGGATCCCTGTTGCTAGGTTTACCTTCAAGTTTCCAAATGCAAACAATCAATCTGACACAGTGAATTACACGGTAAATCCCATTCTAATCCACACATAAGATTTGGTCACGCGAACCTTTGCAAACATGGAGTTGAGCTGCTTTCCGGAGCCGTAGTATCCTCCCTGCGACAAAAACTGTTTGACCTGCTCCCTGACTTGATCCTCGTCCAGATGCCAGCAGTTATCATCGTCAATGCTGGCGCCTGCAGTCGGGTCTGGAGCACCTGAGAAGATGAACACGGACAGTGAATGACAAGCGTAGAAATCTGGAAGTACAGCGTGAAGCGCCAGCCCCATCTTAAAGCTGGTGTTAGTAGAACAAAGCGTATATTTTACATGGATATGTTCTGTTCTTAGTTCTAAGCTCAAATTGACCAAAGGAGTCGTTTACTGCATAAAAAAACTGGACTTATAAAATATTCAACTTAATACAGAGACTTCTTTCAAGATGCAATCGCGCAACACTAATAAAAAGCCTCAACTCGGCGTTTCTTTTCACTCTTTTTGGCAAAACCTTACAGTGCACCTACATTCCAGATAAGAAATGCTGCTCGACTTGGGGCCAAGTTTGTTTTTTCTTCTGGCTGTGTGTGTCTCTATGTGTCTGAGTAGCACTGCGGAGAAATGTAGATGTGCTCCGGTGGGGGGGTTGGAGGCAGGATGCTTTGATCTCGCAGGAAGCAAGTTGAGGAAAACCCAGGGACGGGTTTCCAAACCGGCCGGGAGAGCGCAGCAGCAAACAAGCAACGTTCCTCCATCAAAGGCGCCCTCGCTTCTGGACTGCCTGAACTCCAACCCCCATGATCCCTCTTGTCAAACAACGGACAGGAAGCGCAGCGTGGGGCTTCCTGGACGCAAGCGTTGGAGAATGTCAACATTTAGCGAGCAGGATGAAACAGAGACGGAGATAAAGACTTTTGTTTGGTGAAAGGATGCGTCTGGTTTGTTGTCGCTCCCGAGACGCGGCGCTGCTACAGCTCTCAGCTTCCGTTTAATCTCAATCCTTTCTCCGACCCTTTCATCTTTCCTCTCCCCTCATCTGCTTTCTCCCGTTTCCCAGAAAGCCTTTCCCTCGGTCTCCATCACCCCAGTCAGCATCCCCTTTCCTTCTTCCTACGTCTTTGCCTGTGTCGTCTCCAGCGTCCATTTCATCAATCAAGTCCCTTTCCCTGTGATTTATCCAACCTGCCTCTGTCGGTGGGAGGCGTGGAGGGGGTAGGTTGCGGCTGCGAAGATGAAACTGAGAAATCAAATGAGGCATTTGAAGCCCCGGCTTGCTGCGCCGCCAGAGTAATCAGGTGCCTGGACATGTGGCAGCCCGTGGGCTAGCAAGAAGCATTTTTTTTCTTTTCTTTTTCCCCAAGTCAAACGTCTTTCATGTCTGGCCTGTATCTGTGGAGATAGCTCTGCACAGCCGATGGTTTGGACCGCCACAGAGGAACTACTACATTGCAAGAATTTGGAAAAGCGTTGTGCTTCTGCACCGGCTGTCGCCCGACGGATTCGGTCCGAAACGAGACGGCGAAGAAGTTGTCCAAAGAGACGACTTCAGACGGAGTTTGAAAGGAGGCAGCTGGGGAGTCTCACCGTGAACCTGGTTGATCTCGGAGTTGGAGGAGAGGATTTCGTCGGCCAGTTTCTGCGCCGTGGGCAGAACCTCAGTGTGGTGGGCAGTAATCAGATACTGGACCAGCTTCTGCAGCTGATCTCTGTTCATCTGGAACAGAGTTTCTGATATGGGCAACCGAAGCTTCACCTGCAAAACAAAACCAAACAAAACAAAACACAGAAAAATCAAAAAGGTATGACATAGAAATGATGTTTTTTTATGTGATAAACCAAGACGACGTGGTGTACAGTGGAAGAAGATATTCATTTAAAGTTAAATAGAGGTGAATACAAATGAATCTCTTCATCTTTCCCCCTTTAAAATTTTGATGCACTTTGTGTCGGTCAATCACATTAAACAAATCCAACTTTGAGGTCACAAGGGAAACTTCAGTAAGTCACCGTCCATCCACACCCTATGTCTTCGACCTCCTACCTGCTCAGGTTTGCGGATCCTGTAGAGAGAGAGTGCGACCACATGCGCGCAGTAGAAAATGTCCCGGTTCCCGCAGCCACAGGTGACCGAGGTGATCTTGCATCGATCGAAGCTGATTGCCACCTTGTGGGTCACCTCCGGTTCCGAGGCTGTGGCCGGCTCGGTCACAGTGCCGCTCAGGTGAAACCCTAGAAGACAGAGGGAGGCGGCAAGGGCGCACCGTGAGACACTTTTCCTACTTTCCATCATGCAGACAATTGAAAGTCCAAAGAAGATAGGATAAAAGTAAAACAGGGTAATCAGAGATCTACAACCATGGGCCATTGGACCAAAACAAACTTTGTGAAGACGCTGTGCCAGTACTGTTTGCCTAGTCTCTGATGAAGCATTTGTGCCCTTCATAGAAACAGGCTTTGAAAGGGTGGGATGAGTTTTAAATCAGACTCTCATTCAGTTCCCCGGTGGGTAAAGATGGCCGGCTAAATAAATTCACTTTAATTCTGTTTTGCACGGTTAATCTTTAGGGCCGCCTCGCACACCAAGCTGACCATTTACTCTAGTCCTCTGCTGGGTTCCTCTTCTGCAGCTAATGGACAGTGTTTCACACTTTGCACTAAATCAGGCATAATTGGTTGTACTTAACCAGCTGTTTGGCCAATTTCAAAAACAGCTGGATGGAGTCGTTTTACTACTGAATGTTTTGCTTTTTAACCATTCAGTCTCCCAGCTACATACATATATATATATATATATATATATATATATATATATATATATATGGAAGTTTTCATCTTCTTGGACGCTTATGTTTAGCAAACTTGATAACCCAAGATCTGTATATTGCAGAAGAGGCGAACTGTGGGATACCACAGGGCTCTGATCTGGGGTTCTACCAAATCAAAGATTATCTGCAACACATTTTCCAACCAGAATACCTTCTTCCAACATCGACATGTCTTCCTGCACCTTTAAAGACAAAAGGATATCAGATAGACAGCATCAGGAGATGGAGAAATGTATCTTTTTATGCCCAAGCAGGTTTTTCTGTGATTCCCACTGCAGTCCAGGTCACGTGTGTAAAGTTAACCATTTGTTTCTAGTCCCTGAGTTGGTAGACCGATGACAGAGTACACCCGGCCTTTTCCCCCCACTGAATGATGAGAAAAGCCTACAGAGCCCACTGTGACCCTGAAAGCATCATGGGCACAGAAAAACAACAAGTGCCTCATTGTCTGCTGACAAAATTTGAAACTCGCTGGCATTTGATGACAAATCTTGAAGGAAAAAGAAAAAAAAACTTGTACCACCTACTAAGCTGACCTTTTGTAGCTCTAGTTCTAAAAGGGATTATTGTGACAAGAAAGGACAAACTGAGCAAAAATACAATACAGAATGGAACAAAAAACAGGCAGGAAAAGAAGTATGAATGAAGGAACAGAGGATGAAGCGGGATAAGATGGGAGGAGAAACTGAGGAGCACAAAGGAGGAATTGAGGGGAGTAAAAGTATAAGTTATGCCATGTCATCCAACTGTGACAGGTCAATTATTTACAAGGCGAGGAGTGTGTGCGACAAAACAGATTACCAAATCCAACCTAAAACCCAAGCTCACTACTGCTTCCCCAGCTAAAAAAGAGGAGACAGAAACACACTAAGTTAAGTCCATCAAGGCCACCGAAAAGCAAAGACAAACATGTCTTAGGCAAAGGAAAGGCGCAGATCTAAAGCCCTGATGAAGCACCAAACACCATCACTGACTTAGTCCCACATGCCCTGACACAGTCATTAATACGTCAGCTCTATTGTGTTCTGTGATTTCATGGCAGGGCTGCCTAATAGGCATGTTTCAATCCATCTCCGAAGCAGAATCCAAAAACAAACTATATTTTTTTAGAGCATGAGCAGGGTCCAATCTACAGCAAACTGCTTCGAATTATACAAAAATGTTCAAGAGGTGAGATTGTTCAGGAGATCTGTTGGCAAAGTCGATCCCAACCCCAAAGATCTTGCCCTCATGTGTGTCACGGTGAGAAATTTTCACACGCAAGCAACAAGGCGCAGAGGAACGGGCGTCTGCAGCGCGCAGGAAACAGGACGTGATTCAGCACGGCGTGGAGCGGAGCCATGAGCACGAGTGGCCGAAGAAACAAACGAATCAGCAGAAATGAGCCTTTGGAGTTCCTGGATTGCATTTAACTGCATGTTTGTGCCTTTTCAGTATTTTCCACAAAGGTCTATTTTTAAGCCTGGCTTGTGTAAAAGCATCCAAACAGACGAGCGCCTTGACATGCCAACACAACGCGGCGCCAAGGAAACCACATGCATGCCAGTGAGTGATCTGTGGGTTGACACACTAACACAATGACCTGACATAGACATCTAGGTCGATCTTAGAAGTGACACACATTGTGACGTTTGATTTACCTTCATGAAAGGTTTCCAAACTTTTTGTGTTTCGGACTCAAGCCTCCAGAGTTCTAGCCCTATTTATACATTATACATAAAAAACCCTTCTAATTTAAAACATCTAGAACCTTACTTTGACTGTAATCCTCAAATGGCTGCCAATATTTCAAAATCCCGCATGACCACGAGGCTGAAAGCTTAAAGAGAAAGTCTAGACCAACACTGCCAGTGTAAAGTAGCAACCTCAGTGATTCCCAGACATACCTCCATACCTCTAGCTGTTACCGAAACTGGAAAAGACAAGCCTGGACTCTTTCCACAGTAACGACTTCACACCAAAGAGGAATCTGACCTAGTAGCGATTACATGTCTACTCTTGGGTTTGCTCTCCAAAAGGGCATGGTTTCTAATGTTTCTCACCTGACCATAAACCACCAGTACAGCTAAAAGGAAAAAAGAAACAAATAACCCGATCCGGGTCACTGGGCAATGTCTGCCATTGTTGCTCGAGCCAAAGTCAATACTTTTAACAAACCAAGAAACCCCTCATTTTGAACAACTGTGTGGTGCTGACCAAAACAATTTGCACACAACAAGACATATGAGCAGGATGGATGAGGAACAGACTGCAAAATGGGAGAAAGAGGCTGGTGTGTCTGCCGGTGATAGACACGAGGAGATCTCCAAAGTGTTACGACCTCCCACTGAGTCCTCCACGGTAACTGCAGCACGGTAACTGTTATAAAATGTCAGACACTGGCTTTCCAATTCCCTCCTGCTTTTTGATATGCACACTCTCAGAGCCGGTTTGCACCAACTATTAGCCCAAAGTGTCCCCAAATTTGATCTCACTCAAATCAGCGGCGCAGAGAGCCGAAAAGGAAGCAGAAATCAAGAGAGTGCATTCTTAAAAGCACACATCTGAAAGCTGCCACCTTTGCTCACAGCAGTCTGAATTACATCCTGCCAGCCATCAGCCACTTTCTGCACTCGTCTCCAGATTCCCTGCTTCCGCCCCCAACGGGGGAATTTGTGAAGTAAGCCGTCAGCCGTCCAGCTGATGGTCAGCGTTAGAGTCTTTCCTGCAGCCGACGGCACCCCGCACTCGTGGCTCCCGTCTCTTTCCGCCTGCGTCTCCTAGGTGAACACCCATTGTTGCTCGGGCCACCGGGATGGATGCGATGGTGACACCGCTGCTCTTTTCACTTTCAATCAAGTCTAAAATGGCTCACTCACAGTTCACAGTCCGTCTGTCTGGCACCCCTCCCCTCTGGCTCGGCCGCTTATCCACATAAAGGGAAACCTCATCCCTGCAGGCTTTAATTAGCCCGGTTAGTTAGCAGTTTCAGGTGATTCGCACCTCAGCAGAAGCAGCGAGACCAATCCTGGCAGATCATAAGATGCTGTTAAACCCTGATCGCCTTGCCTTTTCTTTTACATTATGATATACTCGTTTGTTAAAATTGGCAGGTTGGAGTTTTCTTTTGGGTCCTGAAAGTCATCAGGGAGCTCTGGTTTTAGAGCTGGGCGTCTTGTATCAACTGCTGTCCTTCTGATTGGCAGGTTGCTCCGTTTTAGCAGCAGCCACCTACCCAGGAGTTTCATTTATAGCACAAATACGAGAGGAGAAACAATCCTCTCATCAGGCGTCAGGCAAGAAATCAAAACATATTTCCTGTTATCTTTTGGCCTTCATCACAGGCTAAAAGACTTTTAAAGCTAGAGGGATGTGATTAGCCTAATTATTTACACACACACATATATATGTATATACATATATATATATATATATGTCTATACATATATATATATATATATATATATATATA
>CAEGAF010045314.1:0-24635 GCA_903067075.1 Micropoecilia bifurca | reverse complement strand
ATATATTTGAGACCAAAGAGCAGGGCTGCCTCTCACACAAAGTGGGAGTGAGAGCTACCAGAACAACAGAATAGAGTCTGTTGTTCTGGATGTGAGAAATTGGTACACAACCCACAGTGCTATCCACTGTGATTATGTTATTTCCCACAACCAAAGTGAAATGTGATTTTTCTTTTCTTTTTTTTTTTGTCACGTTTTGGAAAAGACTGGAATAACTTTCCGTCCCTCAGCAAGCTGCTCTGGATCAATACAGAAAGCACGCTCTATGAGTTAGCAGCTCTCAATTCCTCACATCCAAAACAGGCCGTCGTGCTCAGACATCCATTGGAACCAGAACCAGAACGGTTGGCGCCTCAGCCACTTTGGTCTTGCGACGCAGCAGGTGAGTCAAGCTCCTGAAGGACGGCGTAGCGCGGAGGAGGAGCTCCTTGAGTCCTGCCCGAAACTCCTGGCGAATCAGGCAGTAGAGCACAGGGTTGAGGCAGCTGTTGGTGTGCGCCAGGCACACGGTCAGCGGGAAGGCGTAGGCCTGCACGTTATAGAATGCCTTGCTAAATGGAACAAGGTCAAACTTTATAAGCACCCCCCAGAGCGTGAGAGCCTGATTGGGCAGCCAGCACAGAAAGAAAGACAGAACCACTATGACAATCGATTTGGTGACTTTGGAGCGCCGGTTCAGACGGCCTTGTTTGGCCTCTGGATCAGCCGCTCCGGTGATGCGACGGCTAAGGATGACTCGCAGCAGGAGCAGGTAGCAGACAGTAATTATGATAAGAGGAATAAGGAACCCCAGCAGGACCTTTTGTAGTTGGTACAGACCCAAAAGAAGTTGTGGATCCCATCTGCCAGAGTCCGGAAAGCGGACCAGGCACAGCTCCTCATCCGACACCTCGGCGCTGGTGGAGTAGATGGCATGAGGCAAAGTAGCCAGCAGAGAGACGGCCCAGATGCCAAGGCTGGTCCACTTCGCCCTGGATGCAGCCGCCCTTCGACTGTGCATCTTCAGAGCCGAGGAGATGGTGTAGTACCTCGCCACGCTCATCGCCGTCAGAAAAAACACGCTGGCGTACATGTTCATGGTGGTGACGGAGCTGATGATTTTGCACATGACCCGGCCAAAAGGCCAGCGGAAGTCCAGCGCCGTGTCCACCGCCCAGAAGGGTAAAGTCAGAACGAACTGCAGGTCTGTGATAGCGAGCCCCATCACAAAGCAGTTGATGGACGACTGCTTCTGCCTGTGGCGGGAGTGGAGCAGATACAGAGCCAGCAGGTTCCCCACCAAACCCAGAGCGCAGACTACGGAGTACACACACGCTATCATCACACGCACCACCAAGCTGGAGCTGTCTCCTTGTAGTTCCATGATGGATTCCCTGGTGAGGAGCTGCAGCCAGCAGTGCAGCGACAGGTTGCTGGAGGCTGAGCCGCCGCTCCCACCTCCAGGGTTGTCCTCCTGGAGCATCTGCTGCTCACATGGCTCTGGGGCCAGTGTTTGGACTTCAGTCCCATTCAGCGGCATGGTTGCACTTTTCCTCTCATATGTCCACAAAAAAATCAGGAAGCTGCAAACACGGGCAAGAAAGTTTTGCACGTGAGGCATTTGAAGCGTCCCTGTTGCATTAGTTAGTGTCCATGCTCGGACCGGCCGCAGATGCAGTCCGCTGCCGCGACTCTCCCCCTCTCATCTCTTTCTGTCTGACTACTCGCGGCTCGGAGCGCGTCGCGGCCGTTTATAGCTGCCACGTGAACGCGCACGGTCCCCATCTCGGGAGCGAGACGATTGGAAGAAATCCATCCTCCGATTTCTGCTACATCCAAGTCTCAAAGAAAAGGAGAGTTGGACACTAATGAGTCGCTAAAGATCTACAATGTTTTAGACAGGAAGGAGTTTAAAAAGAAAGGAAGAAAAGAAAAGAAATATACAACAAGTTTTTTTTTCTTTTTGAGCACTTGCGCAAACGCATTAAGTCCTCGGGTAATTATTGAAAAATTAAAATGTCCTCTATATCAACACAGATTGGTGATGGGAAAAAAATACGTTATACGTCATACTTTAAAACTATGAGATTCAAAATTTAAACATAAAAATTACTAACCTGGTTATATGACAAAAGTGAAACAGAAACGAGCAGAAATTTCGAGGCGAATGCGCAATAGATCAATCAACAAATACAACCATATATTGGACATATAACACAAAACATATCGAGGGTTGAAGTTGGGGCGTGGTTTGTAAGTGGACGGAACCATATGGACGGTTTGCTTTCAACCTCGTTTGAACTTCAGGATGATGTCAGCACCGAGCAGACTCGCTTTTACTGAAACCAGAATAGGAACCCGCAAAAACTGTTTATTTATTTTGCGGGAAAAAAACGGACAACTTTTGAGATTTAAAAAATTTACAAAAATTGAAATCCATGATAATACACACCAGCGAAATAGATAAATTAAAAATTAAACCAACGTCATCCTCACTGTCACAGTGTATGATTTTTGGAACCAAACTGGTTATTGGTTAATTGTTCTTTGCTTCTTTGCACCTTTTCAATTCTATACCGTTATATGTTTATTGCAAAATGTGCCAAAAAATAAATAATAGAATAAGCTTTTCATGCGTCTTTGCATGATGAAACAAAATTACCAAAGGGGGAAATATGTTTTATTTCCTGAATAGCTCCAAAGGTCACGTTCTGGAGGGATTAGTGGATAATTACAAGCGTGAGGTATGTATGGGCAAACAGAGTCTAATAAATAGACTGCTGGGGGAAGGTGAGGTTTGAGTGAGGCCCTGCACCCGTTTCTAAATTAATTAATATATTCACTTCCTAAAATACTCTTTTTTTTAGGAATTAGGGGAATTTTGACAGTAATTTGCTTGCACTGGATATCGAAGAGGACAATACTAATACCCAAAGCACTTCAGATATTTATGAAAAACCTCACAAATATGTATATCTTATTTCTTTGTAATGGTGTGGCTACATCAAAAAATGTCAATATAAAAATATGAAAAAGATTTGAAGGGTAATAATAAGTTTGTATGATATTTTAACAACTATATCTACTGCCCTGTCTGGCCTGTTAAAATAATCCTTCTGAACAAATCGAAAGGATGGAAGAGGGAGAGGGAAAAAAATTAATCTGGCCACTTTTAATCCATTGCAACCCACTTGCTGTCATCTTAACAACCGCTAAACTTCTAAATGCTCAGGCAGCAGTGACAGTAGGCCTGGTTTAAAATTTAAAACATTCTAATCTGTGGTGATGAATAAATCTGCACACACTGAGCGAAAATAGCAAGTGATGTTTTACAAGTTTCATACTAAGCCTTTTTACATTTCTGAAGCAATACACACTGGAGCACAAGTAAGTGATCACTTTGTCCATATGCAAAATTACCTGAGTTGCAAACCCGTACCTGAATTTAAAGTTTTTCTCTCACAGCTATAGTGACTTGTAAAGGTACTTACTTGCATACAATTCACAATGTGTGGCAAGATTAGAAAATTGCTCTTCACAGACACTCCCCGCTCCATCTGACTCATCATGAGCTCTTTTGGAAAAATGCAAAGTTGGTTACGGCATCAGACTCGCCTCACAGAGGCTGCTTGAAAATGTTTCCATTTTATTTATTTTTTGCTCTGGCACATACAATTAACATAAGCTACACAACAAAAAAAAAGGTTTGTGAGGAAGCACCTAATTATTTGAAACAAAGACTTTGAGTGAGTTGGTGTGCGCTGACGTGTCTGTGGGTTCTAATAGCTGAAATAACAACGAAGCGGTTTGGCTGTTCAGAACGAACCTGCAGCTGTCAGCTGCAAACAGATGGGCACTTGGTCAGGTCTTGCTCTGAGCATAAATATTCAAAACGCAGGTTAAACCCAAGCCCATCTGCATTAGTTCACAGAATGCAGAAAAATTTGATAGAGCTCAATATCAGCCCCTCTACACCTTAAGTGTTATATGCTGATAGGTCTCACAATTGCTGCAGCCCCCAAAATGATGGAATAGTCTAAAGCAGAAAGTTAGCTGCTGGTGTGTAAGAGAACGCTGAGAACATTTTAATGTCTAATAAAAAAAAAATTGTTCAACATCCAGCAAAAGGAGCAGCTGAATACTCAGAGCAGCCAAGCTGGCTTTGGGCAGTCGGGATCACCTTGGGAATGATTAGTATTCCACAGAGGAAATAGGAACAATTTCAGATTGTCATCTGCTAGGCAAATATTTGATGTGGGCTGTACTTTAAACACACAATTTTGCTGTCAAACATCTCCAGCCACAACTACAAGGCACCCCCTGCTTAAATAACAATTTGAAATGCACACATTTACAAATTTTGCCTCTGCAAGGTTGCGTGCGTGTGTGTAGGTGTGTGTGTGTGTTCGAATCCCTTTAAGGTGTCTTTAATTGGATTTGCTTCTCAAATTGCTTCACCCTGTTTAATTCAGCGAAGGCGACAGCTCCGTTTAATGTGACTCCATAACAGTTCTATCTTTAAATGTTCTTCAGATGCTGTTACATGCCTTGCTGATGCCTGTATTTGTATAAATACTCTAGGAATTTGTAAAGGTTGGAAGAAATTCTGTGACACATGCTTTATTTTTTTCTATGAAGGTTCAATCCAGTGCTGTTGGGAGTATCAGGTTCTGCAGTGGCACAATTAACAAAGCCTTCATCTATGTTGTTGTTTTAAGTGTGTTTCTTTTTTGTCACTCACCTCCAGCAACACTCACTGCATTCATGCCAAGGCTTCATCTAAGTTTAATGGACTAAGATAATGCTTACTACTTCAAATTACATAAGAATCAAGGTCTGATATATGAGACCTACTCACTACACATCCTTTCTTAAAAAGGAATAAAGATACTATAACCTATAATGCCAAAAGTAGCCGCTTGTCTGTTTTCACACGAACTTGAGTGACATTCCAATTAGTTTCAACAGGGTTTAAATTGCCAGTCCTTTACAGCTGTACCAGGGTTCAACTGTTCTAGGAAGGTTTTTCCACAAGGTTTAGTATTTTTGTAGGAAATTGTACACATTCTTCCAGAAGTTGGAGCACAGTCATGTTGAATCAGAAAAAGAGCTATGTCCAAGCGGCTCCATCAAAATTCAGAGGGTTAAACCATCTTATGGTGTTTTCATACCTACTTACGTGAATCAATTGAGTTTGTTGGCTTGTAATTTCACTTTCTTTGCACTGTGATTAAACTCAAAGTGTAGTAAAAACTGTCACTAAAATCCATATAAGTACCTTCGATCTGCTTACAGGTCTGGATCGGTAATAGCAAATATAAATACAGAAAGTAGATGCTGTGATCTGACCTGATAGAAAACACAGAGAATTTAATTGGACTGTTTAATTGTTTCTTGATACTATTTTATATAAAATTATCAGAGACGTAAATCAAATGATTTTTAGAAGATTTCTTAAAAGAAAAAACTTTTTTTTCCTGTGTTCTAGTACTTTTACAATATCAACTGCAGTGTCATTTAAATGCTAGTTCTGTCATACAGATTGAAATAGTAAAGTTAGAATTTACAAAGTAGTGCCCCTGTGACAGACTGGCGACCTGTCCAGGGTGACCCCACCTCTCGCCTGGAACGTTAGCTGGAGATGGACACCAGCAACCCCTCCTGACCCCACTAAGGGACAAGGGTGTAAAGAAAATGGATGGATGGATGGGAAATAGTGCTTTAAATCATTTTTTGGTAACCATGGTTACCTCCTAGAATTTAATTAAATATTACAACAACCTCCTACACAGAGGTTCTAATAATGTTTTTATTAACATCTTGCTAGGGTTCTTAGTCATTAGGGTTTTAGTTTACTAAGTGACCACACAAGTGGAGAAAACATTTTGACCACCTCCAAACACTAACAAGGCAAAAATGGGTCACCATCAGTAGAGATTCGCTCCAGAAGGTGATATTTATATAAATTATATATTAAAAAAAAAGATGTAGAGTCTTTATATCGTGTATAATCTTGATGCACACAAGCCTTTCATACCAGTGAAATGTTTGTTAGTGAACTTTGGTATGCCATAGCAAACAACACTACAGCAAACAACAACAGCAACAAAAAAAAAACACCCTAATGTTTGTGGCCACGACACAGCAAGGCACCTAAATTCAGGGAACACGTTGCTGAGCTGACTGGCTCCAGAGCTGACTCTAAATGTTTCCTCCTCATGGTGAGTTGTTTGCTCTGCTGAAGGGTGACGACGCTCTCGCCCTGGAAGCAGTTTTGACACGGTGATCACAGGCAGCGGTAATTGTAGTGACATTCAGACACTGCCACAGCATCTGTGCCCTCGTGGCTCATTCAAACGGCTCTATCCAGGTTAACATGCACTTTTAAAACATTTCACGTTTTAAGAGCTTCTATTTTAATCTCAAGGAATATGTTGTGTCAAGGTTAATTCTGTCAAATTTAACAGGGAGTGACTGCGGCAACAGTTTGTCAGAGATAGGTATGGATGCTGTCACTTGTGATATTTCTCGTGTAATCACTGCCAAAGGGCCTGTTATTATAAATCAATTGGCTCATGACAGTTTTGTCCTTATTTGAAGTTCTGGTTTCAGTCGGTCAAGGTAAAGCTGGAAGTCGTTCGGAGCACAGCCAAGTGTTCATTCAGTTTCGAAGATGTTTGTCTGCAGCGATTTGACTTCCACTGTCAGACAGATTTATAACAGCGGCTTATGTGCTGGGATTTTATCTTTAATCACGGGGATCCAATAAACGTGTGGGATCTTAAAAAGTTTTCTAGTGGCACTTTTTCCATCTAAATTTCTTCCATTCCTTTTCATTAAAAAGCATTCACCTTTGTTCTTGTTCCCCCCCATTGATTTTATCATTAAGATGAACGTTTAATTAAATTCTTGCCATTTTCGGTCCAATTGATCAAGCTGACCAAACAATACATGATCAATGATCAAAAGGTCCATCTCATTTCCTTATTTCTGCAGAGTTTCAGAACATTTAAAATGTACATATATTACGTTACACATTGCATAAATTCACTCTGATGGGGTGGAAATGTATTCTTATCATCTCATTTCTTCAAGCTTAAAGCTGCTTAGCAGTCATTGTTTATAAGGAGATTGAACCTTTATAAAGTATCTACTTGATTAATGACATTATCTCCTCCAGCTTCACTGTGAACATGGAAATCTTCATTTTAAGACAATCTCTCTATATGGACAATGTCGATGACAATTTCCTGAGCTGGGCAGCAGAGGTGAAAATGAGTGTCTTTAATATATTTCAGAAAAAAGTAATTGGAAACAGAAATGGTTTATTAAAAAGAGAATTTTGTGATGTTCTTCTTTGCGAGAGTGAAATTATCCACAGTGAAACAAGTCCCATGTGAACTGAAACGCCACTCAGTGAGGAAGAAGCCATTGTCCAAGAAGCAAAACAAAACAAAAACAGCTTTACACTTCGCACCTGTACTGATGGGAAATGTGTTTTTTATTTTTCCCTAGAGGTGTGATGGAATGAAAATCAGTTTTCAGCCATAATGACCTTTGTTACGTTTGAACTTAAAAGCAGGAAGTCTGAGAAACACCACCTCATCTGAGACGTACATCATCATGGTTGGTGATTTTTTGCTACAGGATTCATTGGTGTACTTCACAAAAAAGTATCTCTGTGGTCAAGAAGGCCTGTAAACATGACCTATTTACACCAGTTCTGTTTGAATCAATGGGCCAAATTTCAACTATTGTGAGAAGCTTGTAGCCAGTGTTGTAATCTGTAGGACTTTGGTTTTGTGTCTGGCTTTATTTTTGTATTGGTCACTCTTTGTTTTCCTTTTCAGTTTCAAGACGCCCCCTGCTTTTGTTCTGTACTTGTGTTTGTTTTCTGGTCAATGTCGCAGTATTTAGTTATGGATGTTCTTTGGAAATCTTACTTCCTGTTTCTTTCTTTTTTTTTTTAGCTCTGTGTATTTGAAAACTTTTTGATGCTTCTCCTTTTTCTGCAGTTCTTTGCTACCTATGGATTAACTATTTATTTAGGTCATGTCCTGTTACTGCTTTGTATTCTGTTCCCCTGTGTGTCTTCACTTCCGTAGTTCCCTGTGAACTTACAGTGATTTTCTCCTAATTCCTCAGTTTGACCTTGGTCACCTTTGCATGTTCCACTCACAGCTCACATTCATTCTGCTAATTAGACTAATCTGTGTCCATTGGGTTTATTACCCTCTAGTATTTCATGTGTCTTAGTTCATGTCATGGACTTTGATGTTGCTTTTTCCCTGATTTCTTCTTTTTAAAAGGTTTTAAATTCTTTAGTGTTAAACCTCCACTATAATCCGGCCACACCATTTGAACCAAGTTAGTTGAGGAATTATTCATAAACTTTTGATTTTATGATTTATAAATAAATCTCTGCCTTTTCTTGCATTTGCCAAAGAAAAACATGAATGAGCAATTTTGACTAAGAGTTTGAAAAATATGTTGTGTGTTTAATTTTTGTTAGACGGTGAGAAAAATATCATCTTTGATTTTTTTTAAGTCTACTTGCATACCTGTTATCACCTGTAAATATGTTAATTTTGTTTTAAAGTGCAGACAGATTTTATGTTTTTAGTCTATAGCTCACCAAGATCACGTGCAATTGCAATTTCTGTCCCCCAAGATTTATAGAATAAATGGTTCACAAACTGTCTGCACATTTCTGATTATGGTTTTCAGCTGCTGTTGATACAGATCCAGTGGAAACGCAAGCATAAGAAAAAATAAATCGGACACGTTTGGATGTGAAAACTTAACTTGCTCTAACAATATTCTCCTATGTTGTCACGATGACTTTTCACATTTGAACCTTATAAATGTCTTACTATTACAATAAACGTATATCACCTTACAATGAAAAAAACTGACAACATAACTAATATACTCTATTAATGTGAAACGTTGTACAACCTTGAAAATTGCATCCTTAAAACGTCATACTTATTTTTGTTACAGCACAATATTTGTTCACCTTCCAAGATTATAGCATTGATGAAGGTGCTGCTAGTGAGTTGTGTGTCAGAACTGTCTAAGTTTTATTTCACAGCTGGATTGAGGCAGTATAATACTGATAATCATCCAAGCATTGAGAAGGAACATAAAACACACGTGGCTATGCAGGTGCCACAACGGCCCGTCTGAGGTGGGAGCGTTTCTCAGTGAATAACTGCAGGGCTCAGAGGCGCTCCGTGGATGTAGACGACACCACCTGGAGTTTAGGGTTTAGTGTAGAACAAAGTTGGCCAGAAATTACCCCAAATAAATTAGACTTCTCAACGTTGACAGTAGATCTTCCTCTGAAATCTTCTATAATGTGGAGTTGACTACGGTCTACTTTAGTGCTACTTATGCATGCAATGAGTTTCCTCAGCCTAATGTGCAATCAAGCATTCTTCACAGAGCTTCATTAAGAAACACTTTTGATCCTTTACTCTTTTTTTTATGTCACATTTAAATGTGATCATTTGCATGCCCGAATGTGAAACTGTTTGTGGATTGGATCCTCTTCTTTTATCCAATTAAAGAGACAGTAGAATAAGTTTAACTTAAAAATGTTTCAAACTCCTGGAAAAAAAATGTTGACAAAAAATGAGTAATAGAGATGCTTAGTAGCTTAATCTCCCTTCTCCTCTCTTTATAGAAGAAATAATAATTTGTTAAATATAAAAGTTTCTCTGTCCTCAAAAAAAAATACCAGCCTATTTCAGAGCTGCACCATGACAAAAAAAAAGTCAAT
The DNA here is from genome assembly GCA_903067075.1 of Micropoecilia bifurca. Taxonomy (NCBI): domain Eukaryota; kingdom Metazoa; phylum Chordata; class Actinopteri; order Cyprinodontiformes; family Poeciliidae; genus Micropoecilia; species Micropoecilia bifurca. Next base: position 14,872 of record CAEGAF010045314.1, on the reverse strand, counting down.
TTGTAGATTAAAAAAAGAAGATTAGTGGTCACTTTGATTGGCATTGGGGTCGACCCCAAACGTTCACTCGTGACTATCTGTTCTCAGTGGGATCCCTCTCAGCTACCCTGAAACATCACTAATCAAAGAGATGGTTCAGGGTCCTGATTAGAGAAGCAATTGGTGGAGAGACATTCACCTTGATTACAAACCAAGCAGGGAAGGGTAAAACAAAAGAGGGAGAGCCAAGAGAACAAGTCAGCAGTACAGTAATTGGTTATCACTTCTTCTGTGGTTTGAACTGAAATATGTTTTTTTTTACTGTGAGAATAGTGGGTAGAGTAAAAGAACTGTTTGTTTGAATGGCATCTGAGACAAAGTGGTGTTGAATGTCAGCCAAAAAAAATGATATGACAATGGAGGAAGGTATGAAAACCTTGAGATGGAGGATCTAAAGTCAGTCAGACTTTAGAACAAAACATCTGACTGACTTACTGCCGCTTGCATGTCAACATCACCTGCAACATGGAGAATCACAAGAAGAGAGAAATGATCACAAGGAGAAGTTTTCCTAATAAAGACTGAGAACCGATTTGAACTCATAAGGCGGCCAAAGCGTTTAAGACAGAGAAAAAAACAGGTTATTTGCTCTGGTGGTGTGATTCACTGTCTCTTTAAAATTAAAATAATAGGACACACAATTCAGACCTTTACATTGGGCCCATTGTTCACAGAACCACCTCTTTTAATGATGTGGATGAGACACATGACAACCGTGTGTTGACAGAAAACAGGCTTCTTACTGTCTTGGTTGAACATTGTTTCAAGGCTTTGAAATAAGTAATCAATAATCTCTCAATTTTTGTCAATCGACTCAACTTGCTGACGTTAAACACAGCTCGCTCTTTTTCTTTTCTTTAAATATGTGTCACAACACCAATTACATGCTACATTATCGCAGGAAAAACACCAGAGATTTCCCGGTAATTAAACCCAGACATGCTCTGCGGTTGCGGTTCACACACATCGGCTTCCCAGCAGGAGACTCTCTGCTGGAGGTTTGTTCTGACAACAGGAAATATTCACTCCTGACTCTTGTGTAGCGCGTACGGCGGCAGGACGTGGTGCAAAGAGTCTGTTGTGGAAATCAAAGTGTTTTGTTTGCTGTATGTCTGGAATAGCTGATGAGGCTCCCTGTCTGTTTGTCATAATGAATATTTTTGTGGTGCGTATGAACGGATCTGCAATCATAACAAAGTGGGAGAAAAGGAAAGGTTTAGCTTAGAAACTTAGCAATTAGCAGTTTTAGGGTTTTTTTGGTCATTTTCTAGAGTCATTACAAGGTAAGTACAGCGTCACATACTTCTGGCACTTCTATAGAAGATTATGTTTTTATAAACCTTTCGGTCAAAGCTTTAACTGTGTGTTTACATTTGCTTCCCTGCTAGAATGCAAATTTCTGTCCTAATTGCATTTTTTTCTGTGTCTACTGGTTTTCTTAGTATGAGCCTTTAATTACTGTCTTATTCAATACTGACCAGTTCTCTGGATCCTAAGAATCTGATGTGATCCGTGGTTGACAAAGTGTTGTTTAGTATAAAGAGGGGAGCTAATTACCTTGCTAATTATCCTGACCTTGAGCAGGTTAAGCCCAAACCATATTGATCTACTTCTTGTGGTGAAGACAGGATTTTTTTTTGTTTTATTACAGTACCGTCTTTCTTCTTAGCACTCTTCCAGAGACCTGACTTGTGATAGTTGTACGCTAGGAGATTCTTCCACTTGAGCTGTGAGTCTCTGTAGCCTCCCCAGAGTTTCCCTTTGCTTCTTCTCTGATTGTATTTTTTTTCTTACCTGACCAGTCGGTTTCAGCCTGGCCATCGCCTTCCAAATGTGCTTGGTTCTAATCTTGTAGCCATCTGGGCTTTCTCCCAATGATTTCTCCTGTAGAATTTCAACCAGGCCACTGAGCGAATGGAAGGAAAAGTTGTAAACAATGACATTGATTTTGTGTTTTAGAACTGTAGTCTTCTTGTAGTTTTAACAATGGTAGTGGAAGAAATAAACAGAATTGTTCAGTTCATCTTGGCCACCCTTCCAAATATTGAATTAACATTAACAGCCATGTTCAGATCAGCACTTCTCTCTTCACAGTGGAGGATGCAGGCAATTTCATAGATGGCACATTACATACGTCACAGGCAAAGTTAGCTATTGGGTAAAATGTAAAACCTCAACAGAGTCTACGCCTCCAGGAAGCAATTGTTTCTGAGCAGCCGGGAGCCCAGACACTTCTGTGTGAAGCAAAGTTTAGTTTAGTTTTTGCCAGGCTAAGTCAGTTTAGGTAGAAGGTCGTGTCTTGGTAGATTTGTAGTTGTGATGCTCTTCTCATTTTCATGTAGCAGACCGAACATGTTCAATAAAGTTTTTGACCAAACCTCTGAAGAATTCACAGAATCTATTTCTATTTCTACTAAGACCAAGTTGCACTATTTTTACTCAGTTTTCTAGCAAGTCGAGCCATTTGCGTTGGATTATATTAGGGTTATTAAAGTACATAAAGTTAAATGTGAGTACATGCCACACTTTCCAGATTTTTCTGTGTAAAAATAAAATGTAGAAATGTTGAGTCATTTTATTTTGACTTTGTACTTTTGTGAAACCTGGTGCTGGTTTATCACAATTAAAAATGAAGGGGATAACACCTTTGCAAGACACTGTATAATGAACAAGTTTTTTATTACCAAGTAGAGAAATACAGTTAATATGGACTTTTTATTTTCATGCTCACAGTTCAGTGACCTCGGTGTCACAACATTTATTAGTAAAATCTAAATTCAGATCCTGATGGGTGTTAAGAAGATCTGAAATTATGTTATTAATTTTGTCTTTAGTATTATTCTGTCCTTCTTTATGTATCGTTTTAGTCTGTCAACTCCTTTATTTCTTAAAATGCAAATTACCAGAATGGATCCACCTGTTTTTATTTAATTCAGTAACATGTACAGTTTACACAGTGGAGCCAGATTAAACATGGTCTTGCTCCTTGAAGCTCCGTCAACCCAGAAGCTGAAAATGTCAGTGTGTCATATTGAATTGTGACTAAAGCGACAGTGAAGGGACAAACTCTTTTATCCCATCACTGTGTGGTTAGCGAAGACGGGTCAGATTATATGTGGAAGCCCTGGAAACCACCTTCCTCCATAAAGCAAATATGTCAACATATCACTCAGGGAGTGCAAAGTCTGACTCATTAGATAAGAGGTCGTCTGTCCCACCTTTGGCCCAGTTTTCTGTCCATTTCTCCCACTCATCCTTTCTGGGTCTGCTCTTTGAGTGACTGCTTTTCTAGAAATAAGATCTTTAAAAGGCAGAACTCAGACATGACAGAGAAATGCAGCACAGCACGCTCAGAGCCACTGTTTTTTTAATTGACAAAACAAATTTTCATCAGAGCATATCAAAAACAGTCACATTGCTTTTACGCTTCTAATCTGATGCAAATTCTCTCGCAGCTGAATCTAAACTCTTGCCATCTATTTTTTAACAAACGGATAACATAACTGACCTGTGGCTTCAAAAATTTAGCCGTTTCATTTAATATTTTACAAAACCACAGGGCGACTCTTGTTCATATACTGAGACGTATTCATATCGAAGTGTTTGAAAAACATAAGCGAGTCACGTCAATCACATTCGTGTAAGATTAACATCCTCTTTCTAATAAAAAAATAAGACAAATAAGAAAAAAAAAGCACACACTAAATACAGTGGATATAAAAAGTCTTAGGCACCCCCGTTCAAATGTCTTTTTTTTACGTAAAAGGACGAGATCAAAAGAAAAAGCAGAATTCTACATTTTTTCAGCAACTACTGCTTGAATAAGAAAACCTTCAAGCTAATCCTTGAAACTGAAATCAGAATTTCAGCACTCAAGTCTTCTATGGACCATTGCCTTGATACATCTTGACGTGGCAGTACTGGCCGACTCCACCTTGCAAAGTTCTCTGAATCTATTAAATTGTAGGACTTCTTTTGTCCGCAACACCTCTTCAACAACTCCCACAGAGTTTCTGTAGCTCTGTGTTTCTAAACCCGACTTTTTTTTTTTACACTAAACCCATTAGTGTGTTTAGTATTTCATCCTGGCACCAGAAGGAAATGCAGCCTCTCATGCTTGTGGCGAAGAGGTAATCCTACAGCATGACGCTACAACTCCCTTGGGTCAAATCGATTCGCCGACAATGTTTTAGGAGTTTTACGGGTGAGATGACTTTTGAGAACCACTGTATGTTTCAAGGGTAAAACAGGAAGGATCAAGAGTAAATTTCCCCATATGTGTAAACAAAAGTCCATGATAATTCTCTCCTTTATCATTAGCAGGACTGATTTAATCAGAGCAGATTTAGTCACATGTCGTCAGCATGTGGTTGTAGCCCAGTGGTGCGATGGGGATTCAGAGTCACAGTAGCTATGTGGCCGGTAATTGGGTCTACATGGAAATGACTGCTTCCATCTTCCTGACTGCTATTCAGAGACACGGAGTCCAAGCCGGGCTGTTCCTGTCTTTCCGGCAGCTTCTTCTTCATCGTCAGGTCTGTGATGTCTTCCAATCCCTGCTCCTCGGGGAAACGCTGGTTCAGTGGGTCTGATTCATCCTCGGCGGGGAAAGACGGGTCGATAACACGCATCACACGGGAAGCCTGGAGGTTCTGTAGGGACCGTGACTGGACTGGAGAAAGAGGAGACAGAGGAAAAAATAAATAAGGTTAAGCCTCTTTGAGGCCCTCCTTGTTATTATGCTTTTATAACCGTGGACTGTGGTTGACAAGCGTGTGAGCGCGTTTGCCTTGGCGCAAAGTTGCGAGCATGTAAAACTCCATCCTGAGACTTCAAAGACTTTAAAAGTTTTAAGACTTTCTACTGTAACAGATTCTGAAAGCACTGTTAAAAAAGTTAAATAATATAATATTTTCCCAGGGTGAAAAAGATGGTAAGGAAAATCAAGTCTGATCCTTTTTTATCCCGGCCTCTCTTTTGTTAGAGGTCTTTCTTCCATGAAATACTCAACGCCATAAGATCCTGCTGCTCTTACTGCCACCTCAGGACAAGAACTGTCCTAGAAAAACCTGGTTTGTCCTGGTTTTTCTCATATCCATGTTTTTCCAATCCAGTATACCCTCATCTATGAAAACTGCAGGTAGTACTTCTAATGTCATCCTTTCTGTAATGGTTTTCATACAGACACTCTCTTATAACGGCCTGATTTGTGAAATCCACGACTGAATGATGTCCTTGCAACACGTTCTACCCACCTGAGATGTCAATCCCTTCAACTCCTCCAGAGTTACCATGCAGGTTTTAGCCACTTCTCTGAATATTGCAGTCTTAGCCAGACCTGTCTGTTTCCAGGTTTGACCTATAGTCTTTGTGTCTTCAAACGGAGGTTTAAACAGTACAATGCTAATGCATTTTAGACTTTATTTATGAAGAAAATGTTACAATGTGTAAACAAGTGTAATGTTCTTCCCTCTTCAAAATTGAACAAAGTACATGTAAAATTCATTGAACTTTTTGTTTGTAACATAAAGAAACGTAAGAAAGTTCAAGACATCTGACTAATTTTGAAAGTCATTGCAATAGAGCATGCCTTTTTGTTTGCCTGTGATTCTAACAATTTAATCCGCTGTGACTGAAACATGCTGGATTATTAAACTCACTTCTGACTGGACTGAAGTCACTTTGGCTGACCTTCGAATCAGAGAAAGGCTTGAGACTGGGGACCAGGATCAAACAGAAGGACAGCAGAAGCACCTGGAAAGTAAAAAGTGAAAACAAGAGCACAGATATAGAAAATGATCCAGTTTTTTATTTTTCTGCTTTGGAGAGAATAATACTGTACATATTTTCTGTTGTGTGCTGTAGTTTTTCAGCAGTGCAAGAGTTCTGTAAGTGGAGACCTATTTCACTGTTGTGGGCAAATTGATTTTGCTTAAACGGTGCATTTTCCTTCAAACGGAGCCGTTGCTTTTCAGTTCACATCTCTTTGCTATGAACATTTATGCTTGCAGGTTTAGAGAATGCCATACCAGTACACATGTCCCAGTCTGGACCGGCTTGTTAGGTGAGTTCATGACCAGAGCTTGCAGCCTGCGGAGCTGCTCCATTAGAGACCTACAGAAAAACAGAAGGAAAAAGGAAACCCAACGAGAACGGAGAGAGAGAGAGAGAGAGAGAGAGAGAGAGAGAGAGAGAGAGAGAGAGAGAGAGAGAGAGAGAGAGAGAGAGAGAGAAAAAATATTTAACAGAAAGAGAATGAAAGCGGAAAGAGAGAAAGTATTTTCAGAGTCGGGGAAATCAAATGTCCTAACAAATTGGAGCAGAAGAAAGGGCTGGAAAACAGAAGTTCAATTTAAAAACCACTCACATGTTGCATTTTTCCAGCTGGGACACCTTTCTTTGCAACTCCTGGTTGTGGGCATTGCAAGCAGACATGCTGGAAGGAGAAATGAATGGAAACAGTACGACAGGTCATTTCGAGAGAAAAAAATCAAGAAGAACTGCGTACTTAAATCTAGTCAAATTTTCCAATATAACATTGAGATTTGAAAATGTTTTCCTTTCATAGACAATAACCTCACTGGGTTCTCGTCAAGTCTTGTTTTTAAAAATATTGTCCCTGACACCTAGAATGGGCTGAGTTGAGAAAGATAATAGAAATAAGTTATTCTAATGGTTAGTATTTATGTATTTATTTTTCCATTCCAGCTGTTTGTAAAGAGAAACAGGCTTCTTTGTGTGATATTTATTCCCCCAGGCATATCAAGTGTGCCTTGAGTGATTTTGCTTAAAATTATTATTTCCTCGCCTGGGATTTTTTTTCCTAATGGAGTAAATGTACACAAACCAAAGATAAAAAACAAACCAAAAAAAACATTTTAACATGGGGTTATACATGAGATTATACCGTTCTCTGCAGATTTTAACCAATAAGTGTGAGGCGGTGGAACAGATTAAAATTCTTGAAATGAATTCCCTCTATTTTTACAGACAAGCTAGACAGCTGTTGAAATGCTAAATCGCATCCTGATTTAGGATGCACGTTTCAACGTGCTGAAGTTTGACTGATGTGCTTTGTCCTCCTAAAGCTGACTGTTCACAGTGAGCTTCACAAGCAGAAAGCTGATTGATTCGGGAAATATCTGTGAATAATTCTTCAGAAAATGCTAAACAGCAGCAGTAATTGTTTTCTGTTTGAATCCTCCAAAGCGACCACCGAAACCTTCCTACCCATCTCGACCTGAAGTCCTCAACTTGTAACTCATTTCTCTTTACTTGAAAAGGTCTGCAGTGAGTTGTAATAGGTCCAAGAACTACTGTCATGTTTTGCATTTAACTTAGCCTGGAAGTTTGGTGAAGAAGCTCCTCCAGAGGTCTAGTTTGTCTGTATTAAAGTTTAACACAGAATTTCCCCTCCTCCCCACTTAACTTGGGGAGGGGAAAAAAGTCAGCATCAAACCGAGCTGATGTTGACGATGCAACATTTGTGTTTTGTAAGTGTTTTAAGTCATGATAAAAACATAATAAAGGAATTATTTGATCATTTCAGAAATGTTTTTTTATTTCTATTAAGATTTTAAAAAGTCAAGAAAAAAAACAACTCATCGTCATTCATGTTGTTGCTGGAGTGTAACTCGGCGCCTCACCGGCTCTCCAGCCCATCAATATACTCCTTCTTCTTCTTCCTGCTCTCCTGGGCAGACTGCTTATTCCGAATCTTCCTGCGTATTTTCTTCAGAATCCTTTCCTCATACTGATTGACAGAGGACACAATATTTACATTTTCAGGCTTAAGCAGGCTGGACTCAGAGTGAGGTAACTCACAGCAATTTACCTTTGTGAGCGGCAGCTGGGTGGGCAGGGTGACCCCCTCCTTGGCTAAAAGCTTCTTTTCATCATCGTTGAGAATCAGTTCTTGGATGGACTTTGGGGTTGGCTGCGGGGGCTGATGGCAGTAAAAACGAATAAAAACAGAAGGAAAAAAAAACAAAAGTTATAAATATCACAATTGCTGCTGGATGACATTTCTCCCACCGTCTGCAAAACCTCTCCCTCTCGCTAGAGGCTCACAGGAAGTAGTTTAATGAGTGCAGACTATCAGGCCACTTTCATCACCCTCATTTCATGGCCACTTCAAAGCAATTATGGTGTGAGAATCTGAGCTGGATTCTGCCACTCTCTCCTTCATCTTATTAAACCGGGATGGGAAGATGAGATCAATGTGCAGAATGAGCTGAAATCCGTTCCTCTGAACACCTTCTGGATTTGCAGACAGGTATTCTGTCTGCGCCCGATCTCTACTCGGTGACATTAGCAAGAAACGAGTGAAATGTGTGATGATGGCGCGACAAAGCGTTTCCTCTATAAAAACCTGATTTTTCATAACTGCAAAAGTTTCCTCGAATAAATGAGGTCGAATCATGAGGGGGATTGTCACGTTTAGGAAGCTCAAGGAAAAGCTCGACCTCCACACAATGCTAGCTAACTCAGATCTTTGGGTTACAACTCCCCTCTGAGAACAGCCCCTGTGCTTGCTGCATATTCAGCAGATCCTTCCAAAAATAGCAACAAAACATTAATAAAAACAAGGATCTAATTTGCATTCCAAAGGCCTTTCTATGGGAATGATGTGTGTTCCTATGGTTGTTTCCGCCAAAGTACACAATCGTGCCGAAGAAAACCTAAACAAGGTCAGAATCAAACAGCAATTTGATGGCCAAACCCCCCCCAGAACCACCTGTACCAACTCCGCTGACTCTGCCAAGCAGACCTCCGGCTGCACCTACCGGCTCTGGTGTGCCAGACAGCAGCAGATCCTTGACAGTCAGAGGGAAGCCAGACGACAATGGTGGTCGCTGTGCATCTGATATTCTTGAGATTCTTGCTCTCCCCATTGGAAAACCGAGCTCCCAGCCATCTGCGCCCACACAGAGAGGCAAACATTGATCAGACATCCAAGAGACAAGAAAATGTGGTGTTAAAAAATGCATAAAGAAAAGACACAAGCATTGTAGTAGTTTTGTCTTCCTGAGTTAAACAATAAGTGAGTTTCAAATTACCTTCAATGCTTGAAATATGCACTGTTTTATTCCATTGGTCCAAAATACCTGTTTATCCCAGATAAGTTGTCAATATTTTAGTTTTATAGGAGGAGTGTTTATATTTTTGTGATATAAAAAAGATTAATCTAAGGAGTGGTATCAGTGTCAGACACCTTTAAGCTAGTCTGTTATGAGTTTTCATAGGTGTCAAGTCTCATTTTGACTCCTCCAAGCTTTCTTCTGGTCACTCTGGACAACTATCTCAAATGCATCTTTTCTGACCATAAAAATTTGGTCTTAAAGGTGCAAATTTCAGTCAAGGTTAAAGGTGTTGAGGGGATAATTTTGTCCATGTGGGTGGTAAGCAGCAGTAGCAGTTCATGATATACATACTGGAGCTTGGTGGTTCCTCAGTCATTCCTGAACATCCTTCCCAATTTTCCGGTTCTCACATGGAGCTTTGGTAATCACTGACTTGAATCTTATGACAAATGTATGGACTTTGCCAGAAGCCCAATCTCAGTGAGCTTTATTTGGTAATTCACAACTTCCTATTATAATATAATGCTGCACTATTGTCTGTTTCAATAACAATATGGCTACTCTTCTAATTTTGCTCTCGTCTACAGCCAAAGGAGCAATTGCAAAGATTTAAAACAACTGGAACTTTTACAAACAAAATTGATGAGCATCCATGTTTAGTTTTCCCATCATGCACAGTGAAGAAGATGCTAAGCAACGAATAAAAACCCTTAAAGCTCACTGAAAGAGAATCACAATTTTTCTTTTGTTGCTGAGATTATTTAACAGCAATAGAAGAAGAAATCACTTAACAAACATTATTCATACATCTTTAACAGGGGTGCCAATGAAAATGGAAAGTGCCCTAAAAAATGTTTTAGCTGTTATTGAGAGGAAATTCATTTACTTAAGACATCCTTCTTGAATTTAGTGGTGTATTAAAGACAAAGATCAGATCAACAAAACAAATTGTGTCAAATTTATCAACATGAATTCAAAAATTACTTGGATCAGAGGAGACATTTGCTTCTAGGGCTGCTTTGGCTTGCAGTGCTGCTCCAAAAAAGTGTATATCTGGAGGGCTTTCAGGGCACTGAGGACTGTCCATCTGGTCCGATGGAGGGTCCTCACTGATCCCACTGTCGCTAGGCGATGGGGACCACAGCGGCGAGGCTGACACAGAATCACTGCCGCTCAGAAGGGCGTTGAGAAAGTCATTGTCCGCCTGTTCAGCTGGCTGTGGCATCTGTTTGGTAAGAGAAAAAAATAAACACAATAAAAACCAACTGCTAGCATTAGGTGGTCCTTGTGGCAACATAATACACAGAGAGATGAGACAATGCATTGATAGCAAAATCTAGGCAGCATATGAAGATGGAAGCATGTTTTTTTTTCTTTTTTTGTAGATAGAGTTAGAGATGTAACAGCCTCACAAACATTTGGCTCCTGAAATGGCAGGCTGGGAGGGATGCCATGCTGTCCTATTTCCTCATGACGCAGGATTCCATCGTTTTTATCAAACAGCCAGTCGAGCAGCTCTGAGCAGTCAGAACCCTGCAATTAAACATTTCAGGACATTTTGTCTTTTGTCGTCTTGTATTTACAGAAGCAATAATAATAATAATAATAATAATAATAATAATAATAATAATAATAGTGGATGTATTATTCTACAGATGTCTACATTTATCTATGAATCTCGTTGATTAAATAATTTGATAGATATTACTTAGAAAACTGAAGATGTTTTTGAGTTTTCGATTAAAGTTTGCTTGAGCTTTCCTTTGTGGGGCATTCCAGTTTCCTCTTTAAAACAACCTTTATCTGACCAAAAATATAGCACAGAAAACAATATCTCTGCATACCTGCCCTGGATAGTACTCTGTGAATTCCATGTTTGGGTAAAATTGCCAAAACTACCAAATCCCTGTCAAAATATCCACGCTTCTTCGCTGCTTTTGTTTAAATCCAAGCTTTCGGTTCCTCTAAAGATTCCCCACTGTATTTCTCAGCTCCTCTGCTTAGGTCCAGAGTTCAAACTCCAACACAACACACCCAGCTGACTGGCCAGTTTTATCGTCATTGGACACACAAAGAGATATCAGCAATCTAATATGCAGCGCAGAGTACACAACTCATTAACTTAAGCTGGTCAGTCTGGAGCCTGAGGATATGAAATCTCCAGTAAGAGGAAATACACCAGAAAGAGCAAAGTCTGGAGCTTCCTTTTTTTTTTTCTTTGATAGCGCATTGACACAATAGGCTCTGACCTTTTGTCCAGATTTGTAACACAATAAGGACACGACAAGTGGCTTCCTTTGAAATCCAGCAAACAAAACAAGCAGTTATTAGGAAGTTTGGTTGAATACAATTTACAGTTTTATTGATATTGTACAGATAATTAGCTGCTGAAAACAAGTGTGGCTGAGTTTGTTTAACAACAGCTGAGATGCAAATAAAAATTAAATCAATGAGATTGATACTAGTATGCCTTATTTGGTTTTAAAATTTCAAGAAAGTATTTTTTTCCATTCGAATTACTTTTCATCACTTCATTTTCAGGTAGGTGTTTATTTTTACTCTCTTACCTTAGTTTATTAAAGATTTCAAACTTTTTTTCCCATTATGTATTTATTTGGGTATTTTTGTAGCTGTCAGACAAAATAATAAAAAATATACATTATATGTTACATTCATATAAATATTGGCTTCTCTTCAGCAAAGCGGAAAAAATTTACCATGCTAACTTAATTATCATAGTTTGTTATGTTATTAAAAGTCATAACAGCAGAAGGTAAGAAATGAAATAATTACACTGAATATTAAGTTGCTGTGGAACATAATTATCTTACAAAGTGGTGAATAAAAACTATATCACACAGACATGCACAATGTCTTCATCACTTAAAATGCATTAAGCATTTTATCAGACTGAATGTGGTGGTCAATCTAAATTATCCCTGGCACCCTGCTAAAAAAATATTCATAACAATAAGATGTTTTATGGATAAGTGAGTCACGACTGATTTCCATCTCAAAGATGATACATTATAGAAATACTCAAAAGCAGAACTAGTGACTGGAGTATAAATATTCAAATCAACAGACACCTAACGGCGCATTATGGAAATGTTGTGGATTCAGGCAGCTGAATGAAAACATCCATATTTTTTTCATTTTGTGTTTTGTGAGTATATTAGGGATGTAAATTTAATGCACTCATTTTGATTAGTTAATTATAGAGAGTTTAACTATTTTAAAAAATGTAATGCAACTCATCAAGGGTGGTCAGAATCAGTGATGAAAAGCAAAATGGATGAAAACTTTAAGAGTTAATCAGTCAAGGCTAATAATAATAATAATAATAATAATAATAATAATAATAATAATAATAATAATAATAATAATAATAGTAATAATAATAATAATAATAATAATAATAATAATAATAATAATAATAATAATAATAATAATAATAATAATAATAATAAGGTAACTTTTTCTCTTCAAAGAGGTGCTGTAGGAACCTTCTCAAAAGGGCCTAAATGCACTGAGTTGATGCTACGTGATTGACTGATTCTGAACAAGGGAACCTAATTAAGTAACCATTAAATGTATTTATTTATTGTTAGTAAGGAATAGTTTCCAAAGGAAGTACTAATATAAGGCTCACTCAAAGTTTTTCCAGTAAATCTTAAGATGTCATCCACATGGAAAAGGTCCAAACCTAAACATTACAGAGAAACCCTAGAGGACCAAACCACAAGAAGAGAAAACAATAACTGAAGCAGTTTATCCTCATGCTTTATGAGGCTATGAACAATTAGATAAAGACAGGATCTGTCAATACAGACACTGTTTTGTAAGAAGGAAACCAGGAATTACATGAAGTAACTACCATCATTTCCGCAGTGGAGAAAAGAAGCTCAGTAGTGGGAATTTATTAAAAAAGAAGCTTTTTTTGAAATAGTATTTCTAGCTTGGCAGAAACACTAATAGTAAAACCGGTCATCTGGTTGTGTAGCGTCACTGTCCTGTAATGACTGTTCTAAGTTTTTATAAACGCGGCATCGCGGAATCTTTATTGCCTCGTTATCAGATGAGTAATAGCTCCAAAGGGCAAAATCTCTCAAATTAAATCTCTGGTTAAAATGGAGCTTAAAAAGTATACTATAGGAGTGTATACTTTTTCTGTTAATTAATTAATTTATGTAGTTATTTATTTTAATTTTGATGAAACTACAGCTGTTCTGAAAGAGATGGCGCATCATTTCTGCCTGCATCAAACACCAAACAACGTTGCCTGTCCAATATGGCACCGCTGGAGAATCAGGGAATTTTACAATTGTCCTTATTGAAGACAATTAAATATTTCACCAGAGTTCTTGGTGTTTTCACTAGTTGTGTACTGGATGCACTGTTGATGACCTGGAAGATAGTGGAACAGCATGTTACAGATAAGAGTAGCTGGACTTTTAGCATATATGTTCTGTGGCAACAGAATATAAAGAATTCGCAAAAAGTTAGGGCAAAATTTCACTTTGAAACTAAAATTAAACTAAAACTTAATGTGACCTTCACACAGATAAGGCTGAATGTGAATCTTTCAATGATTTCTTTCAACCTTTTATTTAGGTTGATGATTTCTTTAATATTTTTTTTATTTAATTGGGTGCATGAATTTTATGTTCTTGTGAATTTTCTGTAATAAGCGGAGGGTCAAAATTATACATACTGCACTGACAACAATTCCAATCTACGTGTCAAATAACCTAGTAAAGATTTTTTGGACAAAGATTCTGAATAAATACAGAAAGACGTTTTAAATGATGATTTCATTCACTTAAGGGGAAAAAAGTGCTATCCAAATCAACTTGAACAAACATTGAACAAACCTGAGCAAAACATTCAGAATGACTTATAAGACAAAATTGAATTTTGGAGTGACCTAACCAAAGTTTGGACGTAAATCCGATTTTGCAGTATGACTTTAACCACCCTGTTCATACTTGAAAACCATCCAGTGTGCCTGAAGTTGAAGATTACTAGGGACAATGGGACAAAACTTATCAGAGGTGATGTTCAAGACTCATTGCCAGTCTTTGCAAACACATGATGTCATTTGTTGCTATTGGTGCAACGAGTTATTAGGTCTTAGGGGCGATTATGTTTTCCCAGAGAGACACGTCAGCCCTGGAAATCACTGTCGGCGTTAATTTTGAAAACTCGCCAGCTTCCCGTGTGATTTATGAGTGAAGACATGAGACTTAAAGGTGGCTCAACTTTGCCGACTTGGCAAAACGGTGTTGTGAAAGAGTTTAGATCATCCAGTTGATGGTTGAGATAAAGCTAAAGAGTGATGATGTTCTCGTCCTTCAGCAATATTCATGAAGTTGTTGTAATTGACTCCGCATGACACTACTGCAACCACACTAAATATTTGGTACTTTTAGATTTGAAAGTCTCACCTTTAGTCATCTAAACAATCTGTTTCTCATTTAGGACACAGAGTTCAGGCTTTGTCTTTTCTGACCACATAATCCTCTTGGCATTTGGCTTGTCTGTGAGGACAGCTGCAATTTTCAGTCTGGCAAGAAGAGTGGTCCCAACTAAAAATATGTACACACACACAAAAAAAAGAGTAATAAGCATAGGCGTAGGAAGCGGGGGGGGGGGGGCGGGGGGGGCCAGGGGCCCCCCCGGGTGGGGGGGGGGCCGGCGGCGCCCGGCGGGGCGGGGGGGCGGGGGGCGGGGGGGGGGGGGGCGGGGGG
>CAEGAF010045300.1:0-32064 GCA_903067075.1 Micropoecilia bifurca | reverse complement strand
GACGCACCGGGCCAGGTCTCGCCGGAGAGGGTGCCCCGGGGGGGGGGGGGGGGGCCGGGGGGGGGGGGGGGACGGCGGGGCCCCCCCCGCCCGGGGGGGGGGGCGCGCCGGGGGCCCCGGCGGCCCCCCCCCCCCGACCCCCCCCCCCCCCCCCTCCTCCCTCACGCGCCTCTCGGGCCTCTCGCGGCTCCTCAGAAGTTGCTCGAGGACATTCCGGGAACCATCTGTTTCCGGCTGAGCGCCGCGCGCGGGGCACGCAGGAAGCGAGGCTCACAAATTTGCGAGGAAAGGTGGTTGTCTGCCAATGCGCTCGCTTGGAAATGTCGCCCTCTCTCCCTTGTTTCCCTCCCCCTCCTCCTCCGCTATAATCCTTTTTCTGTCTCGTTATACACCTAACACGAGAAATGAAGTGTTGCGGTGCAGAAGGGAATATCAAGCTAATAACTCTGCGGGAGGAGACAGCATTTTGTAGAGTGCAGTTGCCAAAGACATTGCAGGGGATCTGAACTGGTAGACTTTACTGTGGTATTCATAAAAGTTAATATGGTTCATTTACGACGTAAAGCACGTTGAACTGCCTTGTTGCTTAAATGTACCATACAAATAAACTTAATTCATTTCTTTAGATTTTCATATTCTGTCCAAGTCCTTTTTTTAAAACTACGAACTGAGTAAAGCTATGAAAAGTTTGTACCACCCAAAAATCTTGCCTGCTTTTTGTTTAGACTTGAGATCACTTTTCATTGTTTTTCATTCCATTTCTAGGTCATGACTGCATGTTGTTGAGTTTGTGCATAAAAGTAGGTAAAGAGGACCAGTGATGGACACAATGCAGTCACTTCTTTAAGAAACAGCAAAAGACCAAACACAGGACCTAAGAGTTGGATAATGAATCTGATTATCTGCTGGTTTCATTTAAGAACTCTTTGGGAATCACCTTGTCTATGTCAAGGTTTATCTTTTCTTTTTTCTTTTTCCTTACATGAGCATAAAAAAGGAGGAAAAACACATTTTGTCTCAGTAAAAGGATAAATTTTCCTTTTTTGTGATCAACACAAAGTAGTGTAGAGTAAGTAGTGGTTAGGCACTAAATTATAGACAAACTAAAAATAAATAGATGAATAGATGAATAACATAAATAGGAATCAAGAAGGAAAGCATGAATTAAGATTTTTGCACACTGCAGAAAATAATCCCTCCATGGTTTTGTTTTGGCTTGTTCTAATTAAGACATTTTGAGGTGGAAATACGTATTACCACAGCCAGTATTCAATTAGGACATAAATTATAGATCACATTTTTATAATAAAATACCCTTCAGTAACTTGATCATAATTTAAACTTAACTGGAAACACAAGATCTCTATTTCCTCTCACTTTTGAAGTGTTTCCTCCTCCACCTGCGGAAGGTGAGATAATGTGACCTACAGAAGCATCGCCGGATACGAAAGAAACCTGCAGACACCTAACAGTGAGAGCGAAGCGCTAACAGGATCATAGCCTGAGGCCGAGACAGAAGTTTTAGTCCAGGTGCATTCTACAGAAATGTGCGTTTCGACATTATGTTCAGTGTATGTTTCATCTCACCATGCTGCCGTTTTCTGATCCAGCCGCCCACTTGTAAAATTTACACACTTTACACACATTTGCACAACCCTTGCTAGATGTAGCTCTCTAAAGGCAGCAGCGTAAATCCTCCAGTTATATTCCAGCATGTTTGACTTCTAACTTCCAAACTGTAGGGTGTCTACAAAATAGCATCAGCTAATTATGAAGCAGACTCATCTCATAGAAGCATCTTAAAATAACTTAATCGCAATTACAAGCATTGCATCTAGGTACAATGCCAATTAGCAGCAGTCCTCAGCTACAAAACAGCTCTGGCAATTAGCGCTTTCTGTGAGTTTTCATAGTAACAGAAGGCAACTAACAGAACTCAAAATAAAGCAAAGTGTCAGTTAAAAAATTAAAAGATTCAGTAAACAAATTTGCAAATAGATTTGTCTCAGAGGGAAGGAAATAAATATATGAATATGTTGATGGAACATGGATAAACAAGAGAGAGGTAACCTGAAACAGCCCAACCTACTCACACCTTTTTGTTCTTGTTGCTTCAAATTCTTTGATGATAAATTGGTGGTTATTTTTCTAACTCATGCATTCGCTCACAGGTATAATGCATTTTTCTCTTAGACATATTGCAGCGGCTCAGAGAAGAATGTTATCACATTTGGAGAGTGATATTGATTAATGAGAATCTTGTTGTCACACACTGAGGATACGGGCGACTGATTGCTAAAGATCAAAACAAAGGAGAGCGCCAGGTAAGAACAAACATGGAGGAACGGTAAGTAAAGCTGACAAATGTAGACACAGCGCTGTTTCCTAGAACATCACAGGTAAAGAGGAGGAAAGAGGAGGGATAAAAACATTTCACAATGTGAAGGGGAGCAACATACACCGTAGAGGAGAATGGAGGGAAGGAGAGAGGAAGAGATGGATGGATGAGAGATAATTGCATTAGAAAGAAGAGAAGGCCAAAAGGAAGGAAATGATTAGAGGAGAAAGGACTGATATCCAATAGAGAGGAGGGGAGACGGAGGAGGGAACGGGTGGAAGCGGAGGGCTCACTTACTGCCCGCCGTTCAATACATACTGACACCCTCTCCGTGTGTCAATACACAACGTGTGTGTGTGTTTCTGTGTGGGCTGGTGGAAGTCGGTTCATCCAGGCGCCCCATCGTATTGTTTATCATTTTCCAGTAACATTCAGGTCAAGCTGTTTTTCCATCCTTGTATTTCTGGAACTTCCACGTTGTCTTCAGTTGTGATAAAGGGAAAGTATTTGTTCATATAGATGCCATGCAGTTCCTTAGAAAGGTATCCACACTTCTTAAACTTTTGCAGATTTTGTCCTTTTAGTACAACAAAGTATTTTATCAGAACTTTGTAAGACAAATGGATGCAAATAACTATGCATACGGACAGGACAAGGATGCCTTGTTTTCCAAGTGTTAATCTTAATAATAAGAGCATTCAGTGCTCTAGTCAAAACATTGTAGATACAATTACAACTGCAACTGCATGTCTTTACTAGTTTCCTATTCTTAAAAAAAATCTGACGTTCAGTCGTTGGATGGAGAGTGTTTGTGAAGATCAATCTTTAAGTTAAAACACAGATGGACTCTGACTGGACTCTTCTAACACATGAATATGCTCTGATCAGAACCATTTTGATTGGACAGTTGAGACTCACAGTCTTGAGTCCAACAGATTTTTGGAAAAAGTAACGTGTTTAGCATTGAGCAGCTTCCCGGGCCATGCTAAAGGACAGCATCCCCTCAGCATGATGCTGCAAACTACCATGCGTCTCCATGGATATAGGCAATATTCAGTGTTATGTCTCCTCTACACATAGCATTTAGCTGTACTATGTGGATCAATACAGCTCCTACTAGGTTATTTGGAAATGTCGATTAACTCTAAGAAGATTTTAGCTTGTTTTGTGTTTTACTAAATTATTGTTCATCAAATTATCATAATGTATAAAAAATGTCTAAAATAAGAAATTATTGCATTGTTTGGTCTGGTGGATGTCCTCTTTTTAAAACTTTGTGTTTTATCATTTACTCAGTCACTCCAGCATGTCTCCACTTTCACCTTTTTTATCTTCTGCCCTGAAAGTTATATTATCTTGCTGTATATCTCCTGCACCTCCCCATCTATCACCCTTATTCACTCCTTTCACTCGTTCCTTTCTCAAGCTCCCTCTTTCCAGGGAGCCCACCTTTTTGTCATTGACCCCTACCCCTGTGTGTCTGGGCATTGACTGGCTTTCCTCGTGTCACTGAGGCTCTCTGTCGATACTTACCAGGTTTGGCCACCCTCTGCGCTGTGGCCAGAGAGCTGTAGAAGAGAGGGAGATACACCAGATGCTTTCCAGCTGTGAGAGATAAAATACAAAAAAGAAGACATGTTAAGGAAAGTGAAACATCAGGAGTACAGAGGGAAAATGTAAGAGGGATGGAGTGTGTGTGTGTGTGTGTGTGTGTGTGTGTGTGTGTGTGTGTGTGTGTGTGTGTGTGTGTGTGTGTGTGTGTGTGAGCAGTTGTTCAACAATCTAAGCTACCCTGTTTATTATTGGAAATCTGCATGTCTGCTTCCCCCCTTTTAAGAGGCTAAGTGATGAATATTAGCACATATCAGCACTAAGTCACTTCTGAAGGTGTAACAGCCACAGAGGCTCACAGTTGTTGCAATGAAGGCTTTAAAACTGAGAATAAATTCAGTTAGGCCTCCCAAAATCTTATTTAAAATGGCTAGTGAATAGAACTGAGTCAAATCTGCTGTCTCTTTGAGTCCTAAAGCATTTGCACCAGTTTCCATGTTGTTTTACTATCACTTTGTCCCGTGTGTTGGCTGGAGATTCCTTCCAAATACAAAGAACATTTAATTGTTGCAATTTATATTCTTACTTAAGAATAGCTTTAGAAAAATCTAATTCCCCACGAGATAATGTAATATAAAGGCGCCACTTTATTAGGTGATCTTGCTAAAGTACTTTTTAATACAGATAGTGAATCAGTCAATCACATGACAGCAGCTCACTGTATTTAGACATCCAGATGTGGAGAAGACAGCTTCCAAATAAAGTCCAAAATGCATTTAGATAACTTTGAACATGTTTGTTGTTGTCAAACTGTCCAGTCTGAACCCCAAGCCAGCAGGGGGCACTAAGCAGCAGGGAGTCTTGGTGACCTGCTCAGTTTTGAAGAAACAAGGGAAGATATCTGACAGACCTGAGAGATGCATCTGTGGTATGTTACGTTTCTGCCATTTCCTTTGAAAGTAGCTCTGTCAATGCTAAAAACAATTTCATGTTCATTAGATTAAGTTTGATATTTTTAAAGCTTGTATTTTAACTGAAGAAATTGAAGGTAAATGTACCAGGGAGACAGAGCTTTAGAAAAGTTTCTTTTTATTTCTTCAGGTGTTGCTTCTGACATGCAACATTGCTTCATCCCTTGAGCTTAAGAGCCTTTCAGGCCTGAATGATCCAGGCCTAAAAGCTAAAATAATCTCTGAAAATAATTTAAAAAACAGACATAAATCAGGTAAGACTGAAGGCTATTGAATAAAACAGCAGAGCACAGCACAGAGAGCGAACGCTCTGAAAAAGGATTCGATGTACAGTTTATAGAATAAGCTTCATCAGTGTGCTGATAGCTGATGCAGTAAGTAGGATAAGTTGTGTGATCATTTTATAGTATCCGGTAAACAGCGTTATGCATTGGTGACATCCTCCAGTACATATTGTCTTGACAAAGTAAATGCATGATTCCACCGTCAGAATTCATACAGTATCACTTACAAACCATGTGGGCATCACGGCCTATTTTACAGTCTACTCCATCTGCGGCACGCTCGGCCTCCCATTCCCTCTTCCCCTCTTTCCTCTTTACTCTTTTCATTTCCTCTAATCTCTCACTCTCCCTTGCTCTACCTCTCTGTCACTTTGATTTCCCTATCCACTGGGCTGTGGGATGTGTGTGTGTGGGGGGGAAAGCAAGCGTGTGTGTATGTGTATTGTCCATTTAAAGAGCATGACTTAATTGTGTAAAACTGTTTCACAATTGTAAGAGAATCAGTGGACGTGTCCTTTAGCAGATCAGTAGACGTGGCATTGGAATTACATGGCGCGTCGTGTGTAATCCCTGCACCTCAGGATCAGGCATCTTTTCTTTTGGTGGCTGATATCTCAATGCAGTCCCCTCTTTGGATAAAGAAAAAAAGGTTTTATCACGGCCCAGTTTGCAGCTGTCAAGGAATATGTTCCGTACGCATGTCTGTTTTTGTGGATGCATGTGTGAACAACAACATAAGTAAAAATGTGTTTTTCTACTTGTGGGGCGTGAGTGTGCGCGTGCCCTTGCGTCTCGTTGGATATACGCGCCTATATGAGAGTAGACAGTGTGTGCGAGGAGAGCAGGGGAGTGAGAAGGACGCGGCGGCAGTTGGGGGGTTGGGGGGGTGGGAGAGAGGCAGCACCAGGCCGAGGGGCCCCCCTCTCGTAGACAGTTTGACTGATGACATGCATTAAACAGTTAATCTGTCTGATTGAATGTTTGCTTCCTCCAAATTGAAACATTAAACAACAAGGCGAGAGTGAGAGGGAGGGGAGAGCCCAGAGAGGAGAGAGGGATATGGCTTCATCTATTGCCCAAATCATGCAAAGCATGAGACTGGAATATATAATACTGTCCTGTGAGCCAGAGAGAGGGGCTGCAAAAGGAGGAGAGAGATTGGAAGGGACAGAGCGAGGAGTGTGAATGAGGGAAAGAGAAAACGAGAGAGTGATGAGAATAGAAAGGTTCTGGGAGGACGGAGAAAATGTGGGGGGAGAATCGGAAAGATGCAGACAAATATGCTCTAAGAGAAAGACTCTTAAAAAGCAAAGTTCTTTCGATGTGACTGCCTGTTAAACAGATCCTAGACAAAGATTAAAGAGTGGATTATCAATCGGAATATTATGCCATCAGCAAAGAAAAACTTTTATTATTCATTTCGTAAGAAAATCTAGCATGTTTTGTCCAACAAAAGCTTTTTTGAACAAACATATGTCCTGTCTGCCCATATAGACATGATCATTTTCTGTGTGATTTTAATGTTTGGATCTGTGACCTTTCTGAAGTGTTTTTTTTTTAATACAATTATTTTAAAAATAATTATTTGCAATCAGCAGATATGTAAGAACTGGTGCTACTTTCAAGATTACAAGTTATTTGGAATAAATTGGACTATAAAATATGATTTCTCATCAATTTTAGGAAAATTGATGGAAAAATTTGTTTTGTAAACCAATTATTAATGACTGTCTTCTCTGTATCCTAGTATTAATTTATTTATTGCATTTCCAGACTTATTGCACTGAAATGTTTGGATTAAATCTTAGCAGCTTATCTTGAGGGGGGTAATAAAAAACGCGGCGACAGACATATAAATGATACGTTAGCTTTTTAACTGAACTGGTGCCACAAAAATGCTGGCAGCAAATTGGGAGAAATTGGATGACCCCTCGCTGTTAATGTGATATGTCATTTAGCCGTAGCATGACCCAGGCCCCTCGCCGGGCTCAGCGCCGTCAACACCCTCCAAATGTCTTCCCTTCCCTTTGTCTCAAGTGCATATTCTTCTCACTCGAAATGACCATCATTTTCTTCACCGGCTGATTCTGGTCCGGCTTTAAGTCTGCGGAATAATTGCACAAGCAGACACCCACCAGGCGCTGATGAGCACATGAGCTTAAAGCCACTTACCACCAAGCAGTTTGCAGCCAGAGACAAGGGAAGGAGAAGAGGGAAAAAAAAAAACAACAGTGCAAGATGAAAACATTAATGGATAGGTTGCAGGATGGACGGATAAATTGATAGATCTTTTAGAGAAGGTCAAACTTCTGTGCCCACACGCGGGACCATCATGAAGAGAAGAGAAATTGATTGCCGCTCACAAAGGCGCTGAAATGACTTGAGAAATTATTTTCTGGGCAATGAACATTCTGGGAGGTGCAGAGGGGGAAGGAGAGATGTCTGAGGGAGAGTGCAGCTTTCGCAAAGGGTACAGAATGGCTCATGCAAGCTGCCGTCAAGTGCAGTTGTTGGTAAGAAAGCTCATCGAGTGGATCCTCAGATCCCCCGCCAAGATGGCTGAAGGGTTGTTAGAGCGTGTGTTTTCTTCGTGTGTGTGTGAGTGTGTGTGTGTGTGTGTGTGTGGACGTAGTGGTGTACGGTCTAAAATTATAAAATAAACTCTTGATAAAAAAAGCTATCCAGAGAGCAGCAAGACCTTCTGCATGAGCTGCACTGTTACTGTGACATGAAAGCTCACACAACTACCTGAACATTAGTTGTCAGAAACTTTCAAAGCGCCAATGTAAAAGTTTCACCTACTTAGGTTTTGCAAGTGTAGTTGTCATTGATTTAAAAAAAATGAAGCAAATCATGGTCTACCTTTAAGGTTTTATTTCAGGTCTTTATGTTCTTGTAATTCTTTTTTTCCTCCATTTTTCTACTTTTCTCAAGTCGCAATCAAATACGACCTGAGAGTCTAGTGAAAAAGTATTAAAAGTCCAGGGAACGACAAACCTGCAGGAAAGCAGAAGCAAAATTGATTAAAAGCAGACAAATAAAACATGTAAATCTGTCTATGACAGCAATGTGTGAAGATAATAGACCAGTTAAAAACTTTTTACAGCACTGTAATGCTGGCTTTTCCCTCAACTATCTTATCTGAGATCAGATGATTTGAATCAAATGTCCAACCATCAACAAACCTATTTATCAACCCATTAAACGTGGCCAAATTATGCAGAAAGGATTTTTGCAAATCTACAGAGCCCAAAGTACATCTGACTTGCCTGCATCGTCATGTTTCTAATTATTTTCCCTCCTGAATTTAACAGCATCATTGTGAAACACTTTTGCTCAATTTCTGCCTCATTGGTCGTTCAGAACCAACAGAATGATCACCTGCCTGAAGGTATTTCTGAACGGTCAGCTGACCAGTTAATGTTGTGAAAAATGTGCTTTCAGCTCAGACCCTGATAAAAAGACGAGGTAAAACCAGGCTTTTCAGAAAGAGGACAGAGTCATCTATAATGTGTATTGTGGTAAAATAAAACATTGATATAAATCTGGAGACATGAGTAACTTGAAGTAGGCTACAAATCTTTAGAAGAGCATGAATTTGACAAACTGCCCTGAGGAAAACTTGTGTTTCACAATTATTCACTAGCCTTTAAAACCTGTATTGCAGTAGCAATAGGAAACCAGCAATAAGAGGAGAAATATCTGAAATCTAGAGCAATTTTCTGTCATTGAGTACATTCCAGAGTTGTTTGTCTTTTTAACTACAATTATTTTAGTTGCCCGGGTCCCTTCTCATGTTTCTGATCTCCGTTGTAGATAGGAAGCTACTTCAACCTTTCAGCTTATCCTGTCTACAAAGACGGCTTGGACAAACACTTCCTGTAAAATTGCAGATCTTTGATTGTAATAAATTTCTGGATTCTTCTTTGGTCATGCTTTGTGGCAAAGTGGAACGTGCAGGAACTCAGGAGGAAGCAGAAACGGCAAGAAAATCAATAAGAGTCGACCTGAGATGGAACTGAATGGGTTCACAACAGAAGATTACGTACCGTAAGGGTCAGGAAGTGATTAGTGGAACCAGTATCAGGCGAGTCTAGCCAATGTAATGCATAGTAGCTGTGAAGGGAGCAACCAATGGAGCTGTAGGGAAATTGATTACTGACACAAGAATATTAAAAAATCCAGGAGAAATGTCTTCTAAATGCTAAGTAACCAGAACTACAGCTTATAAACAATAAACATAGCTAAATCACATAAACAAAAAAAAAAGACTCAAAACACAAGAACCAGGCATGAGAACTTAGATAAAATCAAACTATTTTGAGTTCCTTCTTTAAATTCAAAGACATTCTACAAGCTCTAAGTTCTTCTTTTCTATCTGTCCTTGTGAAGAAATCTCACCTGGTGCTATTGTGCTTCCATGTTTTCAAAAATATTTCCACCTGCCACACACACACACACACTCACACACACCTGTAAAACTTAATTGCGAGGCATACTCTCCTCCTATGATAATCCTCAGCCACTTTTGCAGTTATTTTGTCGCTGGGTGTCTCGTAGAAAACACTAACTGAATTACTGGCCGGAGATCTTGTGCTCATATTCCCTCCTGCCTGTGTGCTTCCAAACAACTGAATCTCATTTCAGTGAATCAATTTAGCTGGCAAGTATGTCAAAGATTCACACTACTAGTTCAAACAGCGATTGCATTATGACAGTGCTCGGTTTTAGGTTTCCATCTATTCATCTGCTGTCTGCCACTTATTTGAGATCATATCACCCTGGAACAGATCCAGGAGGGAAACCCAGACGTCCGTCTACCCAACAAAACTCTCCGGCTCATTCTGGAGGATCCCGAAATATTCCCAGGACAGGAGGGTCATATAGTCTCTCCAGTTAATTCTGGGTCTTCTCTTCTTAGCAGGACACACCCAAAAAAAACCTTCAAAAGGAAAATATCAGGAGGCATCCGGGTCAGATGGACAAAATCAGCTCCTTCTGCTGACGGGGAGCAGTGCCTCTGCCCCATGTTCTCCCTAAATAGAACAAGATTATCTCACCTCCTCTCTAAGCCAGCCACCCTTCCTACACAGGAAGCTCATTTCAATTACTCATATCAGGGATCACCTTTTTTATGTCTTTGTCAATCGCTCACTCCATCCTCCACACTCATGTCCAACATCAACATACATAAGCTCCTTTTCCATT
Organism: Micropoecilia bifurca; assembly: GCA_903067075.1. Taxonomy (NCBI): domain Eukaryota; kingdom Metazoa; phylum Chordata; class Actinopteri; order Cyprinodontiformes; family Poeciliidae; genus Micropoecilia; species Micropoecilia bifurca. The sequence continues at coordinate 21,712 of CAEGAF010045300.1, read as the reverse complement.
CATTTTCCACTGAAATCCACTTCCCCTCCACACCCCAATGATCCAGGGGGCCATGTTCTCCCAGGCTTCATCTGCTGGCAGACTCTCCCATTGCAAGCTGGCATCAGGGAAGCCCAACACCGGTAAGTACAGACATTTGGGACTGTTGTCACAGGAGCTTGGAAGACTGGCAAAGGCAGGGGCCACACACCGATTCCCTGCATCACGATCTGGCTTTAAATTTCTTGTCACAAAATGATTCCTGGGATTCTTTTAATTCTCCTTTTACCGCCTGACATTAGTCTTTTCATTTATCCATCATTTGTATGTTAAAAACACAATCGGCTGAATTCATACAATAATCAAGCTGCCCCACGAGACTTCAGCTAAATTACTTTTTATCACATTACAACAGTCACAGTGCCTGAACATCCCTGCCCCCTAAGTATTACATCACTAGGAAATTAATCACATTGGATTTTGAGGAAATATCCCTTCTTTTACAAGGGATAACAATTCACCTCTTAAAACATGACGTTGTCCTTGCACCAACTTTACATTATACTTGGCAAATGTATCAGTTTCCTTCTTTTTTTTATCTAAAGGTTTCTATCACTTTCAAACTGCATCCCAGAAATGAGTAATCTTCTTATACTGACAGTCACCACTTTGATGACAATGAGCCTCCTTTCCTCCTCCTTCTCCTTCTCCTCCTCTTCATCTTGCTTAATGACACTCGGATTGATAGAGACCTCCGCCAGCCGCCCAACAAATGGCCCAGCATCAGGACCAGAGGGATGGTGCATGGTGTTGGATGTGCAGACTGGGGGGGGGAGCTGCAGACAGAGATGGATCAGGAGGCTTACGTGTGGATAAACAGAGTGAGGTTGATTGCTAGCACAGAGAGGGGCCATTACGGCGAATCCGCACGCTAATCATAATGAATCACTTACTTATTAAGCGTTAATTATGGCACGCACATACATCCCCATGAAGGCGAGCAGGCAGCTAGGCGGGAGACGGTGCTTGCCACAGTACTGGGGGTACAGGAGGAGGCAAGGAGGCCACATTAATTTATTCTTATTTATTAATTTCCTTAATTAAAACAACAAGGCTGTGGAATAGAAGTGTTTTCTTTGGGTGAAACAAATGAAGGCCCTGGAAAAGCAATATGAAACCAGGCGTGGCATGGTGTAAATATTAAATCATGTGAAGTGATGGTGCTTGTTCAGCTGTTCATTATTAAAATAGCTTTATCCAGTTGGGTTGCCCCCCTCGTACTCCTTCTCTTTGTTATTACCACACAGCAGAACCTCCTCTGTCACAACACACACACACGCATACACACAGATCCCCAAACTCATGTACTCTGGTGAGGTGGATGCCACATTTCATCATCATTATTCAGTAAATGCTTTAGTTGCGATCCACACTATTCTCCTTGAACGCATCCTCCTAAAGTGCCATATCTTCCCCATCTGATTGTCAGATGTTTATACCTTCTCCCCACAGCTGCTAAGGCCTTTTACTGAATCTAAACTGCCTCTCCCATTTTCTCAAATTCATCCATCTCCTCGTCATCCTGCTCCTTTGCCTCAATTTCCTGATTTCCCCCCCAGCCCCCTTCCTCCTCCTCTCTTCTTCTCTCCTCTCCTCGGTCCCGGAGTGGCCCACCTGAGCGGGCGGGGTGCGGTAATGGCGCTAATGCCCGGTAATGTGGGCCAGATATTATAATCTCAACACTGTCACATTGCGTTAGCCGTGGGAGACTGACGTGTCAATGCCACGGTGAGCAGGTGACGCGCGGGGCTCAGGAAGCGCGGCCCGGTAATCGCCCAATACAAACACATTTATTCTGCGGGCGGAATATTTTCTCCACGCTGCGTTTCTCTGAAGCGCGGCTAAGGGTGGGCCTGTTTTTATCGGAGGAAACTTGTACCAGTCCAGCTGTTTGAGAAGAAGCATGCAGTCTTCTCAGTGGGAAAGTGAACTTCGTGTTTCTTTCTCACAAAGAAAGCTGGCTTTAAATAATGTTCATGCTGATATTTTATGTGCATCAGCACTTGGATGGATGGATGGATGGATGGATGGATGGATCCCTCATCAGTCTCCTTCAGGTTCCCTCCGTCTCCCATCTTGTTTCTCAGCTCTTAGGCTTCTTCTCGCCCTGTTCTCCTTTTGTTTCCTGTGTGCCTGCTTTTCATTTTCTCCCCATCAACATTTTTACGGCGAGTTTGTCTCTCTTCATAAACTTCACCCTCCCATTTATCCTGCCTACTTCTGCTCTGGGTTTGGGTTTTCCGCCTCTTCAACATGTGACAATCAAAGGAAAATCTGTCCTTAAATCACAATATAAAGAAATGAAAATGGAGTTGAGATTATTACTTATTATTTTTTGGAGTAAAATAAGTTCATGACCTTATGTTTGTACTTAGCTTCATAAGTCTCACTTAATATGCATAGTATACAACCTCCATGGGGTTTATGTGTTGGTTGCAGTGTTACTAAGCATCAGATATTTCATATTGATCTATGTCATCACACCAAACATGTATATATAAAAATCCTTTGTCTGGTGGGTCTGAGAGTCTTTCTTGTTTCATGTATTATCATTTATTCAGAGAAAATAATAATAATTCTCACAAAGCAAAAGTTTAACCTGCCATGTGTCGGATGACATCATCATGACTTTTTTCTTAACTTCCAGTGAATGTCCTCTGATTTGAAACATTGAGTCTATGTAGCCCTGGACATTGCACTTTAAGTTCTTAATTGCGACCATTTATTGCTTTAATATTTACTTACAAACTATGGGGCGCTGCTCTGTCGCAGCTTTTTCTCTAGAGTCCAGACAATCCCCTCAGTAGTTTCTGTCATTTTATGAGGGCCCTGGCCAAAATAAAACCATATGTCCCTCACGCTGCCTCCAGCCTCACGGGTGCACGATTTGTCTGTGATTTATGCGCGTGTGTAATTGAGTGTTAATAAAATGTGTGTCCGGAGTGCATGTAATTGTGTGTTTTCAGGACCTGCCAAGTGTGAGCTTATGTGTAATTGGGTGTTATCGATGTTTGAGTGTAAGCCGGGGATGAAAGGGCGAGTGGATGGGTCAGTGTGACCACAATGTCGAAGAGCTGCAGATGTGTATGAAAATGCAGACACACACACACACACACACACACACACACACACACACACACACACACACACACACACACACACACACACACACACCTTTACAGGATGTTGCCAGGATCTTACAGCTCTTTAGAGTTTGTCAGAAGAAGATTGTATATGCAACTTTATTTTTCTGGGGTTTTTTTATATCTGAGAAAGTGGGAGCAAAGCATTGTGTGCGTAATGTCAAAGGTACAACACAATTTTCTTTTTTTTTTAAATCAACCATTAATATAAGTCCATTTATAATTTGTCACAAAACCACCTGTCAATGGCACATCACAGTTGTTGATCATTTGTAAACACAATTTCTTGCTGATAGAAAAACTCATAGTTTTCTTCCTCTAACACATTTGACAAAGTTGGATCGTGCCGATAAACGGATGTTTCACTTTCTCTCTCTCTCTGTAGCAGATAATCCTGGTTCAGGGTTTGTCATACAAACTGTCATCTCTTCAGCTTGCACCAGGTTTTTTATGGGGTTTTGGTCTTGGAATTGAAATACCCAAAGCTCAATTTTAATTTTGCCTGACCAAAGCTATTACTTGCAGTTAAATTGCAAAGAACACTTAGTGAACTTAACATGATATAGTGGATCAGAAAGGTTTCTTTTTTCCCCGTCTTTATTCACGCTTCTATCACTTGCATATAGACAGCATCTTTAGGTTGACTCATTGACTCTGGGATCTACTTAGGTCAAATATTCCAGTAATTATTACATGAACTCTCAGTAGTGCCAAAAGCTGTGACAATGGTGAGTTTAACAACTGTAATTTCTTTTGTTTGACATTTACTAGAAAAAAGTTAAAACATGCACTTAAATTAAAGGTTGGATATGTTTTTTCTCAGTGTGAGGTTCTTTCTAGAGGGTGATAGTAAATATGGCCGGCTCCGTCTACGAAGCGTTGGTGTGAAAGTTGTTGCAAATTCCACCCTCATCTTACCTTTGTGTGCAAGTGTTACTGTCAAATGTTAGGCGAGTGTGTGTGAGAGGCGCGTACGTGTGGTGGTGGATGTTGGGGTATAGAGGGTTTCTGTGTATATATTCTTACATATAGTGCTGTGCGGGTGCTGTTTAATTGATGCGGGCTGGCCATCGATCCTTCCCGCCCGGCCTAATGAAGGCCTGATTGGTTTGTGAGGGTTGGCTGGTTCTGCTTAGCTGCCTCTGCCTGCACACACCACAAAACACACACTGAATCCAACATCATTCTTTTTCTGCTTTTGTTCCTCACATCGTCTTGTGTTTCTTCTTTGCCTCCCTTCTTTGAATCTCTGTGGATTCTCTCCTTTTGTTTCACTGTCTGTTATTTCCCGCCTTTGCATCGGTGCATCCATCATGAGCCAGTGTCTTAAAGTGGGATCTGAATTCCTCTGTAATTTGCAGCAAAGTGCTATGCATTTGCTGATAAAGAGTGTATTCAAAGACCTTGATGGCACAAACTTGGCCCCAGTTTAGTTACATTTCTGATCGATTTGAAGACGTTTGTGTTTAAGGGTCAACCCGGTCAGAGATGGATTGTGTTAACCCGTTCATCTGTGCAGATATCCGGCAGCCTTCGAGAATATCTGAATGTTTTCTCTCTCTGACAGGCTTTATATCATGTGTCTGGTCTCCTTCACACCATATCTCTGGTGTCTGAATCACTCTTCCTTTATCAGTCAGCACAGCCACCAGTCAGTCAGTCCGTCAGTCAGATGTCACCGTGCGTCTCCTGTCATGGCAGTGCCCATGAATGTCTTTTTGTGTCGTTTAGCTCTCCTCACACACAGGCATTACACCACCCTGTTAATGGCTTTGTCAGATGGCCTTTTCACAGCGCTGGTCAGGAAGACAGACAGCTCCTCTATCAGCCTGGGTGTTTATGTCTGTGTGTGTATCTTTGTACATGTTTCGGTTGCAAGCATCAGGACGTCGCTCAGGAAACGAAGCACCAACCAGTCGAGCATCAGACGTGAGATGAAACGTCTGATTTTGAGACGAAAAGCAGAACGGATGTTCCTGTTTATCATGCAACTAAAACATCTGGATGCAATGGCATTTTAGAAACATTGTAATACTTTAACTGAAGAAGTTTGCATTTATTAAGTTAAAATTTCTTCTTGGCTTAACCCATAAAGTTATTCATAAAATTTTCAAGTACATAAACCTTTTTTGTAAACTTTTCACTTCAAGGCCAAATGTAGTTATTCAAGGGAAATTATTTTTTTTTCCTATGCAATCTATGAATGTAAGTCACACCGTCAAATCCTGGATTTTATTTTCTATTAGACGGATGTTATGTTTTATCAAAGAATATTCATCATAGTAACATTTTAAAGACCAACTTTTCAATTGGATTTTAGTTAACCAATTAAACTAAAAATATTTTAGTTGACTTACAAAAAGGACTTTCACAAGTTTTAATAGTTTTTAAAGACAGATTCAGTCTGTCTGGTAAAGTATTTTACAAACATGTTCTTATCCCTCAGAAATGTCCAAATTTTATCATGTGACAACTACAACCTTGGAAATGTTTTTAGGGGGGATTTTATGGGGGGATTCTATGTCCTACACTAGTACAGAGTAGTGAACAACTGTGAAGTATTTTAAAAATAAACGGCTAGCTTTCATTGCAGTTACAATTTTTTACTATTTCGTCTTTGCACAATTGCTCAGTCTCAGTAAGTTTGAATGAAGGATACTAAAAAAGTACGTTCAAGTCCTGACGCAGATTCTCAATTGTGGACTTAGACTAGGACATTTTATCAGAAAGCTTAGCTTCTTCCCTGGTGTTTTTCAGCCTCCAGCAGGTTTTCTTACCTTCATCCATCTTCCCATCTTCTCTGACCAGCTTCCTTATCTATGCTGTATCACATGGGAACACATGGGAAAAGTTTGCAAGGCACCGTACTGAGAGACATTCTTGGAAGTGTGGAAGAAACATTTGGTACTTTTATGCAGTGCTTGGTCGAAGGAAGAATGTCTGCCGCCTTTCTTCAGCATGCATTATACTTTAAGTGTGTTATTGCTCTGCAGCAAGTCTTAGTAGCGGTTTTAGAGCAAAAAACAGGGGTAAAGTGATCACCAAATGGTGCATTGATCAAACTGCCTTCCAACCTGTGGTGCATCTTTATTTCTTGTCTGCTAGTCTGGTACGGTAGCCAGCACCTCTGGCCTCATATACCAGAGCCTTCACCTCTCCAGCCTCCTCCGACAAATACACAACAGCATACAGCGCGATAAGTGGTGTGTGTTTACAGCTTGTTCATTTCCACTCTCCAGCTCTCAGCAGAGGAAAAGGACGAGGGCGAGCGGTGGGGGAAAAGAAAGAGACAGAAGGGTAGGAAAAAAAACCCGACAGGGAGAGAGTAAGAGGGCTATCGGAAAGGAGAGGGATGGCTTGTGGGTAGTGTTTTTGTCCTGGAGAGAAATAGCCCTCTGGGTTGTAATTGGAGGTGGAGGGAGAGGGTGAGAGAAAGAGAGAGAGAGAGGGACAGAGGGAGAGAAAGTGGGAGAGGAGGGAGGAAGAGACAGGAGAAATTGCTTGGCTCGGGCTGTGTGGGATGATAGTGTTTTTGACAGGTAAATAAGGCTGTGATTGTCGACAGTTACACTGCACCTCGCTGACCCTCACACACACCGGCCTCCTCCATCTATATTTCACTCTGACACACATGCTGACTCTTTGCCTTGCTTTTGTCTCTACTCACACACACACACACACACACACACACACACACACACACACACACACACACACACACACACACTAAACCGGGCACTCCAGTGTGTGAGCAATTTTAACATGTCAGAAAGTTGGTTAATATGTAGAGCTGTTTCTCTAATCTGAGGTTAGTTCATAACTTAAAGGACTGAACACAAAGCATACAGGCATCTCTTATTTCTTCAGGCTGAACTGAACGTAGAAGCTTGCGCACATTACAGTGCCATGCAAAAGTATTCATACCCCTTGAAGGTTTGTTCAGGTTTTTTTCATATTGCAGCCACAAATGACACAAAGAAGCACACTTGTTTAAGATTGCTTATTTATTTGTATTTTTACATTAAAGTGGTAAGAAGAGAAGTGTTATTGAAAGAAAGAGCTTCTGGTTTTGCCTACATGAAAAATTTTATATTTAGGGCAAACTGAGCATCACATCAACACTCCTACTGTTAAACATGATGTGGGCAGCATCATGCTGTGGGAGTGTTTTCCTTATGCTCAATGGGAAGATGGATGGGAAGTCCTAGAAAGAGCCCAGCAAGAGGCTGCACAAGACACAAAACTAGTGACAAAATGTCATTTCCATAAGGTCAATCACTGAAAGTCTAAAACTACAATGGAAATGATCCTATCCAGTTATAGCCATCTGTTAAAATGGCCCAGTCAAAGTCAAAACCTAATCCAACGTAGAATCTGTGGAAATCTGTGGCCGGGAGGGGAAACAGTAGTAGAACGATGCACATCTTTGCGTTGGTATTTCAGAATCCCAATAAAATATAAAGAAGTCTCAAAAGTCAAGGGGTGGAATTATGTGTTTTTTGAAGTAGGCCTACTGTAAATGGAAGAAATGACAAACGAGAAGGAAATACCATGCGAAATCTCTGCAAAAATGTTATCACCTTTTTTTAACATAAAATAAAATGGGACAAAGTTGCAGGTTTTTATTGCAAATAGGTTGGATTGGTTTTATAAAGGCTGTAAAGATTTTCATGGAATCCTTTCAATGTATATATTGGTTTTGATAGATAGATAGATGATAGATAGATAGATAGATAGATAGATAGATAGATAGATAGATAGATAGATAGATAGATAGATAGATAGATAGATAGACTGCTGTTGTGTCCTCCGTGTCCACCAGTTGTACCTCTTCTTCCTCCCGGCTTTCCCCCTTTCCTTCCATCTTCCCATTCTCTTTTATCAAGTCAACAGCCGTCTCCACCTCCCCTACTGCCTGCCCTTGCCTCCCCCCTCCTCCCCTCCCTTTCCCCTCTCCCTCCCTCGCTCGCTCCCCTCTCTCCCTCTCTCACTTCAATCTCAAGTGTTTTCAATTTTATTCTAGAGTGGAATTAACTACCCCCGATGTCAAATTGCCGACGAAATCGATAATAATATCTTTACAAAAGAGGATATTCCAGTCTCTCGCGTCGGCTTTTGAAAAATGGAAAATTTAGCCGAGATTGATTCATTAGTTGACACGTTATAGGACGGTATAAGTATTGATCGCGGCCTGTCATGTCCCATCTCGGCTAATCGAAGCTGAGGCGCTCTGTCGATGGGCGCATTTTTCATAATTCCGTCGCCGGGGAGAGAGACCAGCCGGCAGAGGCGACTGCAAGGCACAGAGAGAAAAAGAGAAGAGGAGGCTATAGGGGGGCAGAAAGGAGATAGACGGGGGTGAGGGGGGGGGAGGAGATGACTTGAGGGGGGGAAATAGGTAGGGGGCAAAGAGTGGAAGAGCGAGAAATAGAGTGAAAAAGAAGCATGGGGTAAGAGAGGGAACGGGGACAGAGCGATTGTGTGCGTCTGTGCGTGCGGCACGGCTGCGCCTCCCTGCCCGGTGCGTCCGACCTGCTCAGAGGCCTGGAGGTGAGGCAGAAAGGGGAGCCACGGGGAGGAGAGGGTAAGTTAATAGTGCAGGTATTGGGGCGTAGATAATTAATGCATTAACTAATTAAAGTCAAATGGGGGAGATAACGAGGTGGAGGGAAGTGCGAGGGGGAAATAGGAAAAGACGGTGGGATGGAGAATTAGGGAGACAACGGGAGAAGAATGGCTTTTAATGGTGAGCGAAGAGAGACGCGTGGAGGTGTGAAAAAAGGAGAGATGAGAAGGAGGATGACGAGGGTTTGGGTGGGGATGGGGGGGAGAACTGAGGGGCAAATAAATAGAAATTGAATAGTTTGGGTGGGAGCAGACAGAAGTTCTGAGGCGGAAAAAATATAAAGAAGTAGATAGAAGACAGCGACAATGATAGAGAAAGTTTTGATAGTCGTGGAGTTCGTTTGAAAAGTTGATTCAGATAACATGATGCTGCTCCTCTCTTTCCACAGTTTGCACAAATCAAAGGGTCCCTGTCAGTCAAGGGCAGGACGTTGTTTGGGAGGAACGGAGCGACCAGTTTGCCTTCTAAGGTCTACAGCTCCAAATGTTCCCTGTTGGATAAAGAATATTTAGATTGCAGGATAATCACAGAAGGACACACATCAAACCAATATTTTCTGAAAGCTACTGAAAATAAATTTATACATCTATCTGTTTTCTATACCTGCATATTCCTTGCAGCGTTTAAGGAACATACAGTATTTCTCAGAATTGATTTATCAAATACCACTCAATATGACAAACTTCCTCTGACTTTGGATGGAGTAAAAATACAATTTGATAGGGCAAAGACGGTCAAATCATCTCAAGTTTATGGCTAGAAAACTGGGGTTTGGTGTCGATAGCAGAGACATGTCTTTCATCCTTAAAAGTGAGAGAATCGTCAGTTTTAGATTTATTGCAGAAAATCACAGGATTTACATCTCGTTGTGCAATGACTTAAGGGAAATGTTTCACAGTGGAAATGCTCACAGGAAAATGGGGAAGGTTGATGAAAACTCTGGAAACAAAAACATTCCAGGTCTCATAGTTGAAAGACGCCTTTTGAAATCCGTCACTGTCCCATAAGAATAACAGCTGCCCATCTTAAACACGCTGCTACCATCAGTGGCACCATGCAGCCTCTGTCCATGGTCCTGAAGCCAGCAGCAGCATGTGACATCTCCCCATGGCCGTAAACCCGGTTGACGGTCTTTTGAAATGTTTTCTGCTACATCTGTCCTCTCAACAGCTTTACTCATGTACAAGGCTGCTAGAAGTAGTAAAACGGTCAACAGTGGACAAGGTCACCACTTTTGGTTCGGTCAGTGTGATTCCAGGCTTTGTCATATGAAAGCAGCTCATGTTTTCGTCTTGAAACTTGACACTCAGAGTACAGGAAGTTATTCCAAGCTAAAATTTTTGATGTAGTTGTAATTGACCTCACTTAATATGTAATCTTTTAACCCGGGCCAACAAAAACGACTTTGCTGCTATTTATATCACAATCTCTGCAGTGTCTTTGATTGGATAGATGGATGGTTGGAGTGTGTGTACCCTCTCTATTTGTGAACATATTAGTATAGGTAGAACTACTGAAATATTTCAATACATAAAAAAGTGAGTTTTTTCATGACCAAGGGACCTGGATACATTACTGTCATTAAGGACCAATATGGCAAATTATTTTAGAGTGAAATGTGAGTACATCTGTGTGACGAATCTGAAATTATGTTGAAAACGGGTCGCAAAACAGGACAATGTTTCCAAACACAGCAGCAAATCTACAATTGAATGGTTGAAAAGAAAAGAATCCAGTCCCTGAAAAATACTACGGTGGGACCTGAAGTGAAATATTGAACAAGCGGCCAGGAACCTCAATGAACCGAAGCAATGTTTAATCAAAAATGGTTGATTTTGATAGATGGTTGGAGATTTTGTGTGTGTGTGTGTTGTTATTTTCTTGGGGTACAGATTAAAACAAAATGAGTCCTGGAGTGCTAAACTTTACAGAGCAAGGCAGACACACCGATGAAGTGACGTGTAGATCAACAGAACATATTCAACATGTGTTGAAGGTCTACATACTTACGGATTAATGCAATTTTTTATTATTATTAGGCAATAAAGGTATTGGACCTTTTGTTTTATAGCATTTCAGAACCATGCCAGGTCATTTCTATCACGTCTTGCTTCAAAACCCTAGAATGGAGTGAGAGTGTACTTTCTATTTCACCTTGACTGAAAGCCAAACATCTGAACTACCAGTGAGTGTGAACATGAGACACAGTGAGCCAAACCTCTTGGAGTCAAACAACGTGAATCTCAATCTCATAATTGATTTTCATAAACTGCCACGCATGGTGTGAGGAAGTCCTGTTGCACCAACTGAAAATGGGACTGTGCTGCGCAGGCCGAGCCCCCCGGCCCCCCGGCACACCCTCTCTAATCAGCAATGATAAAAGTGGAGCTGAAATGGGTTGTGGGATGGAATCAAGAGAAATGAGATACACCAAATTAGAAGAGATTGGCCTGATGGACTTGGATTAGAAGGGAAAAAGGTGTATAGGGAGGGGATATTGAGAAGAGGAGGAGTGAGTGAGTGCATATGTGGAAGATGGGGAGAGATGGAAGAGAGAGGAGGGAAGCAGGGAGAGGTGGTGGGTGGGGGGGAGGGTGGTCTTGGTACTTGGCAGTCTCTGGGTATCTCAGGTTCTCTCCGGCCGGGAAAGCGGTCGATATTTAATTGTTATTGCTAGCATGGAACGCACGGAAGCGGGGCCTGTACGAAAATTTCTCATTTATTTGGTATTCTTGTTTTCTCTGCTTTTCCTCCCTTCACCCGCAGCCCTCTTTGCGGGGGAGGTGAGAGGAGGGGGGGGGGGGGTGCAGGGGGGCGTCCTGTGTGCGACTGGGGGCCAAATGAGAAAGGGGATGAGATCCTTGAATGGATCTGAAGAAAACACAGTGTCGTCCTCTCCCCAAGTTTAGTTTCTGTCCCCCAGACACATCATATCCCACCTCCACCTGCACCTTCCGTCATTTCCATCAAACGTCCGACCAAATATTCTCCACACTCCATCCCCGAAGATCGAATCTTATTTAGAGACGACGGGATTCGCCATCTGTTTTCAGGTTTCATTCCTCCGTGAACTTTATTTTCCTCCCCCCCCCACCTCGACTTCGGACAAAATTATAACCCGATCGATCCGCTTTCCCGGCCACCGCCGCCCGTCTCACGTATATTTTTCCCATGTGCGACCACTTCACCACCACCGCGCGGGTCAATTTTCAGCCGAGGCAACGCGTGCAGAACGCGGTCCGCAGCTGATAGAAACTTAGATGCTGATGTGAGGTGGAGGTTCAGCCTCAGCACCTTCTCTGTTACCCCCAACCCCCACAAACCCCCTTCTTCCTCCTCTGCGCACTCATCCCTCCCCATGCGCCCGGATCGCCCCCCCCGCCCCCCTACGCGCCTCTGACCAAATCTCTGCGCGTTTCTTCTTCACGCTCCGCTCCTGTAAAGTAATATCAAACCACTTTCGGACAGCAGCAGGTTAGAGAGGAGTCCATTTTCTTTTTTTTTTTTTTTTGATCTTGACAACTTTTTGGAGATAACTTTTTCCTCTCTGTGTGTAGCAGTCCTACACACAGAGTCCTTCCACACCTCTCCCGATTTCTTCTTTTTTTTTCCGTTCCCGCCGCTATTCAGTCACGTTGCTACTCATACATCACGTCAGTGCAGAGTAGTTAAATGCAGAGGAGGGGAAGGATGCGCTGTCCGAGCTCCTAAAACCGTCAGTCAACAGGATTCCCGTTCCAGCCCAAGAGGAGGGAGCTGCTGGGCTGGACGAGTCAATGAAGGTGCGCCGGTGAAGGTAAGCGCCTCACTTCCCTATTCGGTTATAGTCAGATGGCATTAATAATTGAGAAAGCCGCCAGAAATTAGATTCTCACGAGAAATATGATGCACTTCGTGGGTGAGAGGGGAAGCCGTGCCCCTCTCCTGTAGAAATTGATTGATGCAGCCCTGTGAGCGATCTCTTCAAACAGATCTGGAAGTTTGCAACCGTCTCCTCCACAGCGAAAGAGTTTCCTGGCTTATATTTGCTTTTTCGCACCTCGCTGTGCCTCGGGGCGTGTTGTTCAGGGACAAATGCACGATAAGAAGTAAAAGACCTTCAGGGGAAGTGGAACTTTGCAGAGGAAAGATTTTGTTTCTTTTTTTTATTTAAAAGTTATCCAACACATTACAAGCATAGCAACTTTATAATTGAGTATCTGAGTATTTTTTTATACAGTGGAACCCCCCCCCCCCCCACAGCCCTTTATCCCAAAATAAATAAATAAATAAATAATTCAACCACATATTTGCTATACACTAACTTTTCTGTACAGCTGATGGAACCGTCCCAGTAGCAGGGGCGCATATAGAAAATTTCAAACAGGGTGGCAAGATGGGGGCCACGGAGAATTTGGAGAGGCCCTCTGAAAACAAAAGTCAACTATTCAAGTTTGACCTCCACCTCATGTTGGTAGCGCTACTGCCTTAAATCTGAGAAAGAAAAAGAAAAACATTGTGCAAAACATATATGGTTTTTTATTGTGGACAACTGGTATTTTACTTTTAAGACATCCCTGATTTTACATCAAATGTGGTCACGTTTAACATGCAGATGCTGTGATAAAAGGGAATTTCATTCAGTTTGAGAGCACTGTTGAGGGTTGTTGTTGTGACCTCGGGCGGTCTGTTCAGTTTTTCAATTATTATTATTATGGAGAACTCTTTCCCAAACACAGAGAAGTGAGACTCTTAACTTTGATGTCCTGCTGACGTTCACTCAAGAGCTGCTGCTTTGATGCAGCATTGCATCCAGTGTTGGGCTTTCAATTTGCTGCTTTCCAAGATTTTTGTGTTTTTGCTTTTTCTTGAGTTAATTTGATTTATGAAACATTCTCCACAGTTCAAAGTCTTTTGTTTTGTATTTCCACATTATCCTAAAGCAAGTTGTCTTAAGTATTTTACACATTTCTCAGTCATATTTTTAACCAGTTTTAAATGTTCTTTGTGTTTAAAAAGAAAAACACATTTTAACAGACATATCATGATTATCTCTATCTAAGTACAATCCTCCTGTGTAAGAGGTACACATAGGTCGTGAGCATTTTCAGCCTGACCTCTTTGTTGATTTGAAGTTCATGTTATTCAAGGTCAAAACAAACATACGTGTCAAACTTCATAATGCTGCTTGGAACTTCTGCTTTGTAATAATTTGGGTTATACCTTTGAGGAACTAAAGGTATTGCAGATATAATTCAAGAAATCTGAATTACATCTTTAATACTTGTGTTGAATTTTAAAACAGTAAAGCCATATTTCTATGTAGTTATGTGTGATTTTATTCTTTAATATTAAGTGCATCAATCAATAGCACCTTTCTCTACCGCTTATCAAAAGCTGCATTGATCTGCTGAATATTGCAAATGGGAAGATCAGCTAGTTTTCAGCTGCATTACTGCAAACCAACTAATTGAAAGTCTTATTTTGCCTCTTTGTATTGCATCGTCTTGGTTTATGTATTTAGGCGTCTTGTAGGCATAGTAAATCTATTCAGAGAGAAAATTACCAGAGATAACCTCAAGTCAACTCATTCGTCAAAGTGTCAAAGTGTGATGTTTCTTCAATATTTCTTGACATGTATGATAAGACCCAAGGGATTAATATTGAGCCAAACTTCCAAATAGCTAAACTCAGCATTTAAATTCATTGTTACCTTCAAAGCATCAAAACCCTTTTCGATATGTGTCTGTTTTTTTTAAGTGAGGCTCTTTGAATACTTTAATTGTTGCTCTAAAGTCGTTGTCAGTATATTACTGTTACCAAGTTGCAATAATTAACTAATTTGCTCGTATTTTGCCATAGCGTGGATCCGTTAAATTACTGGCAGCAATAAATCTATTAAAACATTTAAATGAAACAGATGACAGCATAGAGCTAAGATAGCCCACAGTTTAGCTCTATGCTGTCCAAAGTGCTTTACAGGAAATCAAATGAAAGGAGTTAAATAGAAAATATTTCTTAGAAAAGTTAAATGTATTGAACACTTCAAAGCATTGCATAAAAAGACACGAATGTTAAAATGAATCTTCATTCTCACACGTCAGTCACTCATCAGTGATCAAACAAACGGTTCATTAGTGAGGTTCTTTGATCGAAAGCTGCAGTAAACAATATTGTTTTCGGTCTTGATCTAAAGAAGCCAACAGTTCAGTACTTTTCAGGTTTTCAGAGAGTTTATTCCAGAGCTGATGATAGTAGAAACGAGTTTGCCCTGGAGATGTCTACATGCTGTTCTTTGGTTGATCACAAAGACTAAGAAATTTGACTTTCAATATCTTTGTTTAGGTCATTGCATTTGGACATGACACATGAGATAAAAAAAATCCACTTCCTCCATATTTACTGTACATATGAGAAGGCTGAACTGCACTGACCACAGAAAAAGATGTTCATAGATATTTATGATTGGGATGACAAATTTTATAACGCTCACATGGATTTTTGCTCCATGTTACTATTGCACTGGGCGAGATGCTACATTTTACCTGGTATTTTATTAACTGTAGAATGACTATATTGAACATAACCCATGATTCACATGTGTTATCTACGCCCAGTCTAAGTGAATTGCTGATTCAAAAAAGAAATTGGGTGGAAATCCATAATATAACGCATGAACAAACCACATGGGCAGTTTGTTTGATTTGGGGAAAAATATTGGTCTCCTTCCAGCTCCGTTTTGTATTGTTCATAGCTTGGTTCCCCTGCCAGAAATCCTCCAAACTGGAAGAACTCTGGAGCTTTGTCTGCCGAGTACAAGAGACTGACATCTCATAAGTAATTCACACAAAGAGAAAAGAGAAAAAGAGGAATCAAAAAAACCAAACTGAACTTCCTCTTGGATATCATCCTCCATGTGGGGCATCTTTTTGTCTACAAGAACCTGAACTCACATCTAAACTGCATCTTTTATACCGAGATCCCTGCTGGAGAGCCTGGATTTCTCCCTGAATTACCAGCAGGATGATTCCCAGTGCAGCTCTGAAGCATTTTTTTTGTTCTACGCAGGCTTTTCAGTACCCCTGCCGTTTTCACTTCTCCCAAATAAAGCCTTTCCTATTGATGATGATAATGTGCTGATCAATAAGGCAGTTTCAGGCTTATTCTAAGCGACTTCATATCTGCAGCCTCTGTATGAATCGAAGGTCTTCTGCGGGAGAGTTTCCCTTACATTGATTATGTATTAGCTTGGCGAGTTCCGACGCCCAGCCACTTGTTTGCAAACGGTGGTCTATTTCCGAGGTATTCAAACGACCACTAAGCATGCAGAGCCAATATTTATAGAGGCTTTAACAGGTTCATTATAGCCATTGTGGATGGTTCCACGGGGGGTTGGGACGCTCATAAAGGGCCGAGCAGAGTAAGTCCCAATCCACTGAGCATCTGACAGTACAGTCGATGACTCAAATCATTCCTCATCCTCTTTATGGCCACACGGACATTTACAACCGTTATGGGGTTAAAATACAAACACGAACGAATGCAAAGTGTGATCAAGGGTCGTTTTGTGTGAAGGCCGTTGCACTTTGTGATAAATGGTGCCGCCTCAGGGTTCCGGTTGTGCTATTTCTTTAAGGGAAGTAACCAGTGAAATGGGATTATTTGTTATCCTGCGCTTAGCTGAAGACCAAAGTAATTAAAACAACATGTGATGAAGCAGTTTTTAAATGTGTTAGATATTTATCAAAGTATTATCGGCATATGTAAATTAATAGTACAGTATCTTTTAAGAGACTCATAATTGGTTCTTTCTGAAAAGGTGAGACAGAAATCACTCAAATTTGATGTATTATCTGTTCTTCTGCAGAAGTTAGAAGTGGGAGTTAGTTTTTTTTTTTTTTTTTTACCAAATTCAGTTTCAGACTGAGGATTTACCATCAGTCAGTCAGTGATAAACGGCTTCTTCTGCTTGCTATCCACTATTTTTTGTTGTGTTTTCACCACTGCAAGCTTTGGTTCTGTTAAATAAACTGGTGCTTTCTTTGGTCCAACTTTGAGGCAAACCAGGAGAAAAAAGCCTTTTGTAAGGAGCTGGATGCATATTTATAGAGATAAACAAGAGATTCTCATATTCTAGGCACCTTGTACAAATCTCCTGCAAAATGTATGATAAACAATAAAAAACCCCCACCAAATTTCAACACTGACAAAAAAATTTAATTAGCATGAGCTCACTGTTGCTAATTTTTCTGTTTATTTTAATATCAACCATCACTGACCTAGTCGATGTGCTGCATAGAGACGGACGTTTTCTGCTGAAACTACAAGGGCAAACATGCCACTTTGTTACTAAATCTTGCTTTAAACAATTGCTCAGCATTGTTGTCAGTGCACTAATGTATCATGTTTATTAAAACAGCACTGAAAAAAAGCTGATAATATAACGAAAGCTGATAATATAATGTGGTTTCAGGCATACTGAATTGAATTTTAGGGTTTTTGATCTTGTAGTTGAACCAAAAATGTTGAGGAACCAGGTAGAAACTAGCTCTAGTAACAGCCCTGTTTAAGCATTGGTCAATGCAGTTATCTGTGAAATACAGGAATAATACTCGCAGAAATTATGGCCAGAAAACATAGATTATTTAGCCACATCTCCACATCAGAATATACATAAAAAAGCACACAATGGAATAGATTTTCACTTTTAACTGCTGTATATTTCGTTTTTCAGCACAAAACTAAATATTGGTAATATCACCACTTCATTCTGCGAGACATCCTGTTCTAATCATGCCCGATTCATATTTACCAGGGAAAAGTTTTGAACCTGCTTTTGACAAATTGAGTCAAAGTATTTTTCTGTAATCTGTTAATAAGTGTGCAAAGAAATGTGGTTGTTTGATTCCATCAAATCATCTCTTCCAGTTAGAGATCAGTCAGCTACATTTGATTTGGTTTGTTATTTTCTAGTAAATTTCATAAGAATTAACTGGTCCATGTGTGAAACATCACAGTGATCATTGGAAATAGATTGTAATACAAAGTTTCAGAAAACAGAATGCAATTAAATGAAATAATGTGAGGCTTGAACATTTTAATATTTTTTTCACCACAATTCATCAACAATACAATACCTCAGAGTAAAAACATTATTTTTCCTGTTAGCTCCAAGTCTTAAAAAGGAGCTTTAAAATATCAATATTCTCATATTTCCCTCTGTTCATGTTTTTCAGGGATCTGAAACTTGTAATTGTTATATTTAGCCTTTTATTTTTGTAATGAATTGTCTTGGATTTTAGTTGGTTTGATTTCAAATATCTAGTATCTGCTTTCTGTGCGTCTTTTTCTTTTAATTTTTTCTGATGTCGATTTTACTTTTACTCTCGTGTGTTTGTGAATCTCTGTTCATAAAGAGTCCCATAAAGAGTCCCTTAGAGACGAGTTGATGTAGCTTGTAACGTATTATATAAAAGGTTATTGTTATTAATATTATTATTAGTAGTAGTAATAGTAGTATTTACTCTATCAAGAGAAATAAACTGATACAATGTAGTCTAACTACTGGTATACATGTTGCTTTCTTCATGTTTACAAAATGGCAAATGAGTGAGTTAAGCTGAGGCCATCTACCATGACCACTGTTTTTTTAATTTCACTCTCCAAAGTTTTTCTTTAGACCAGTTGAGCTGTTGTTTTCATTTGAACTTTGTCTCAGACTCTCCACTCATTTTCCCTTCCTTTTTCCTGCCATCTTCTCCATCTTCCCCAACAGCCACAGCGGTTTTCCCCCTTTAGATTGCGTGAACCCTGTTTTGGAATCGCTGACCCCCCTCGGCTCTCTCTCTACTTTCCCTTTCCCCTCCCGTCTCCCACTTAACCCCATATTTCACAGCTGACATACGGCTAATTTCGCCCTAGTCCTCCGTACAGAGCTCTCTATACCGCTCTAGCACGCTTAATTACCCACAATTAAAGCCAAACGCTAACGAGAAAATTGCCCTGTTATGAAATGACTTCAAAAGGAGTGGAATAAGTGGAATTGATTGGAGGAAAAAGTTGGTTGGTAGCCCTTAGGTGGCAGGGAAGAGCTTCACTGCTGTGTTTTTCTCCCTCAGGCTGCCTCTGTGGACGGTGGCAAGCAAAGATCCCACTGGCGTCACCTAAAGCTGTAGACAGCAGTGCTTAACAGATATATGCAAGTGTTGGTACTGCGAAAGCACAGTTATTCCCTTTAATAATGCAGAGATGAATCTGGGAATGCTGTGTTGTGAAATGGAAAAGACTTTCACTTTGATTTCTTTGATCGCAGCAGTTCACAGTCGTGAACATTAAAGATCCGCTGTGGAGAATGAGCAACACAATTTCAGCTTCCAGAGGGCACAAACCAACCCAGAGTTCACTGTTTTATTGGTTGATTTACTCCGTTTCACCATGATTGACTTTGGTTGGAATATTTGTATATGAGAAAGTTAAAAGACGGTTAAATAACTCATCTCGCAGTAAAGTTAGATTCAATGATTTAGCCTTCCTCTGGCTAATATTTATACACAAATCATTTTTCCTTTTAACGGCACAACATCACTTATTTGATTTCTGTCTATATAAGTATTGCTTAATGCACCTTTACATTATGTCGTTCCTGTCTAAGATAAACTCTACACCTTGCACCATATTTTATAACTTGAAATGAATGTTTCCATGTTGTGTAACCAATGGATTGTTAGTATGTTGCCTGTCGTCTATATCATAAGAAATTAAGGTTATTACCTCAGCAGATCCCTTTTTAGGTTGGTTATTGCTACAAAGTGTATCCCTGTGATGCACTAAAGTAGGTCAAGAATAACTAACATTTTTTCCCTTTAAAGCCAAAAGCGACAAATACAGTCTTCTTGAACTTTATCACTCCAACCTCAATGCGTTTTATTAGGATTTATGTGGAAGACCAACACAACGTAGATGGCAGTGAAGCTTAAAGCAGGGATCAGTAATACAGCAATAGAATAAAAGGCTTTGGATATGTCACAAAATCTGTTAGAAGCTGCAACAGATTTGAAGTTGGGGTTGACATTCCACTATTAGCAGAACAATGATCCTAAGCATATTAAATTACATGTTGAAATGCCCCAGTTAAATTCCAGACATAAATTCAATAGTGCCAAGGCTTTGAAATTGATCTTCACAAGTGCTTTCCACCTAATCTGACTGATACTGAGCTATTTTGAAAAGATGAATATGCCAATCAGTCTCTAGATGTGCAAGGCCTCTTAGAGACATATAACAAGAATCAGGCCATTGAAAGGCAACCGACACAAAGGAAGGACAACACAAACATATTGATGAACAATTTAAAAGGGAGGGTGTTACGCATTTTTCAGGCACACAGTGCTATCTTATAGCACAATCGAGTAACTTTGTTACCTTAAGTTGCTATGAAAATACTGTATATATCAAAAACAACTTTTTAAAAATGTGACTTTGCATAACAGCCATTTCTGAGGCTTTGAAATTGGCCTCTGTCTCTTTAAAAAGCTCCAACCCTTTCTGACACTCCTTCTTCTCGTTAAGCTCAGCAGACATGCAGTTCCACTGGGTTTAGTTAGTTAACAGTTGCTGACGCTAGTCTGGTGGAGCTGTGTGGGGGAAGCACAGGAGAAGGTTGCTCTGTGAGGCGGAAGCTCGACTGAACTGCAGCTGCAAGGAGGAGGTTTGGGAAAATAGGCAGGTTTTTATTGAGCAGGCGTTAAAGCACCACAGAATGGCCGCCACTGGAGATTCAAGAATTTCTCAAACATGCATGTGAGATACATCCTGCACAGGTCACTAAGTCCAACACAGTAATAGTGTTATCTTTATTTATTTATTCATTGCAGTCAAAAAGCCTTTTGGTCAACTACTAGCCTGATTTTAGTATCTACTAAAGAAGATTGCTTAAAAGGTTATAAAAAATAAACAGGGACACCTTTTATCGTGAAAGTATAAATATAACATTTTCAAAATTACTTTGATCAACAACATTACAACAACCTTATTCAAATTCCCTTTCTCGTATATTTTCTCTTAGTTTATAAAGATATGAGCATCAACAGGTCCAAA
This sequence comes from Micropoecilia bifurca, assembly GCA_903067075.1. NCBI lineage: Eukaryota > Metazoa > Chordata > Actinopteri > Cyprinodontiformes > Poeciliidae > Micropoecilia > Micropoecilia bifurca. The sequence goes on along the minus strand of CAEGAF010045300.1, from coordinate 829 downwards.
GCAAAAAAGGAACACTGAAAAAAAAGAAAATGTTCCAAAACTATATTTAAACAAGCAGGTTTATATTTTGCCAAGTATTGGTTTCCAGTGTTTGTAATTTGTTTTTGTCAGGTTGTATTGATAAAAAAAAGAAAAAAAGACTGTAGCTAGAATAAATACATCAATGACTGTATGCATGATAATAATAAAACTCTGCTGAAAACGCTTTGCAGCCGCTCATCTGAGCTGAGGGATCAGGCTGCTACTCCGCCCCTGACCACAGAGCCCATTTCTGTTCCGGAGACGTCCGCATCAACAACCCCCCCAATCCAATCTGCACTTGGCAAAATGAAACAAATAACCAGTAATTCGGATTATTTGCGTCCAGTTTACACCTCACCTTTGAGGAGGAGGAAAAAGTGAGCTATACGGTCTATGGATAATTGGAACAGTGGTAGTAATAAGTGCAGCAGCTACAGTGATAACAATTAGATTTGATTTCATTTGAGAATGCCTCCACAGCTGCTCCCCACTCGCCCCCTTTAAGCCCCCTTCTTGCCTCCCTTCCCCCTCGCCCCTCTCCCCCTAGATTAAAGTGGGTGTGTTAATTCCGTGGTGTAGCGATCGAACAGCTCTGGCAACAATGGGAAATGGGCTATTGATCAGAACAGCTCAGATTAAGACTAGGCACTGGAGCTCTTTCTTGCTCTCTTTCCCTTCCTTTTCTCTCCATTTCCCACCTTCTACTGCCTGTCTTCCTGTCTGTCCTGCTTGTGTCGGCCGGCCGGGGGGGGGGGGGGGGGGGGGGGGGGGGGGGGGGGGGGGGGGGGGGGGGGGGGGGGGGGGGGGG
>CAEGAF010045297.1:0-13809 GCA_903067075.1 Micropoecilia bifurca | reverse complement strand
TGTTACTCAGAGCAATGAGCTACTGGTGGGTAAAACTGAGCAAATGTGTGTGCATAATCTGTTAAGTGTGGAGTGCTAATATGGAGTGACTCACCTGTCTTTTCTGTGTCCTCTCCAGGGTGTTTGGACAAAAACTACCCCTGGGGTCCAGACACCATTTGTAGATCTGGGAGAGGCCATTGGAAAGTGGGAGGAGGAAATTGTTTATGGGTTTTTGTGGTGTTTTCATTTGGTGCAAGATAAAATATAAAATATTTATAAAAAGTACATTTTAATGTTTATATTTAATAAAATGTAGCTTATTTAAATAGGTGGATATTTTGAATGGAGATCCCCCTGTGAATTGGAGGTGGTGGAGTCCAACACAGCTGGGACTATTTAAGCCTGCAGTTAACCTGTAAAATGGGATTATTGTTGTGTGTGTGACGCTGGGAATAAAATCCACTGTTCTCCACCTAAATCTGCCTCTTCTTAATCTTCTTCACTGTAAAATCCAACTGCAAACGGCCGCCTTATTACACCTGCCAAAACCCACCTGTCCAAGTTCCTCCAGTGTGTAACAAAGAAATACTGTAATGACTCATCTACCACCAGCCTGTGTTAACAGCTGCTTTTTGTAACATACTTAAATACATTTAGTGTACTAAGGTACACTGAGTGTTCCGAATCTTTTTTTAATCCTTTTCCACGTTTGTATGGCTTCAATAAGCAGATGTGTTGTTTAAGGGTAGATATGTTTTCATTACACCTCAGCTGTTGGTTCTGGCTTCCGGAATATGGACTCAAGTCCCAGAGTGCAACACTTTTCATCCACTTTATAAATATATTATTTCACAGCTGAACCACAGCAGCTGCTGTGTTGTTATGTTGCTTTTAATGTAATTACAGTTCATAACCATTTAAGTAAAAAAGAAAAAAAATCAATCTTATTTAGCAAAATGACCTACTAAACTTAACCAGGTCACTAAAGATGTGTTTCCACAGTAAACCACACAAGTCATTTATAGCTGATATTTTTCAAACTTTAATTCATCGTAGTAATTTTTATAAGTGAAACTTATGAATATTAGTCACATAATGAGATTAAATTAATAGGACTGTGATGAAGCAAAAGATGTCAAGGGAGATAAATATTTATATGAGCACAAGGATATTAGATAAACTCTTCTTATAGCTACAGGTTTAAACTTTGGTAAATTTAACACCACCAATCACTGATGTTATGTTGTGGAGGGGGAAAAAAACATAATAAGCTCAGATTTATTAATTCCTGTAAACTCAAGTTCAACATTATGTGTTCAGAATACTTCATCAATCTTTAATGAAGCATCTCAGCACTGTACATAAGATGCAGTAAACTGTAATTTTCAATTCCATGCTAATAAAATGCAAGCTCACAACTGAAATGTAAACACAAAATCTTCCAATAGCAAAATTAGCACAAACAACGTATTTTGTGTGGCTGTCATTTCAGAACGCATTTAAGTTTATAAGTAACCAAAGCAATTAGAGGGTTTGTTAGTGATCATTTCACATCACACAGGTTAAAATACTAGCTAAAAAACGGTTCTGATTTCCTATTAGCCGTTCATCGTTGAATGTTTTAAATGTTAATAATCCAGAAATATCCAACAACTCCAGGCATTTGAAATACATAACCACATTCAGACAGCATACATTATTAGATTTTGAAATATAAGAACAAGACCCAAGATAGGCGCATGGATTTTACCATTAATTTCACAATTTGATTCAGAATATATATTCACTAAGGATATTAATTTTATGCAATATTTTGAAAACTTGAAGATTTTACTAAAAATTGGGAAAATTACATAAGACATAAAGGTCAAAGGATTCTGTATTCAGTAGATTAGTCAAAGACAAATACAAGCACAGCTATACAGAGTAAAGATGCAGGTTGTAATATAGAAGCAATTCCCATTTCAACAGCTCTTGTTTTTAAGGCACATTTGTAATTAAGAGTCATGTTAAACTCTATATTCTAGCAGGCACATTAACACAGCTAACAGACATGGTGATAGTAGAGGGAGAATAGACTTAAACATTGAAACACTCCACGGAAAACAAATTAAGAATTTAGGAATGTACAATCAAACAAAATATAAAAACTTAAAAAAAAAACAAAAATAAAAAGATGGGTATGAGGTGAAACAGCTGCATAAATTTGTATAAATGCATATTTTTCAATGAATTTCACCTTTTGGGTCAATGTTGGTTTGTAAACAGATGGATTTTATTTTAAGCAAACCTGATAAACCTTCATTTACAACTTTACTGGGGTTGATCTAGAGCTAAACTTTTCCTTTATTCAGTTTCTCCAAAATGGCTTTATGTCTTACTATAACATCTTCCTTGGATATTTTACCACAGCAGGAGCCCATCCAGATGATTATCAGACAGCAGCTCACTTCCGTCCCAATGACTCCGCCAGCTTCTTGAGCCTTTTCTTGAGCTCGAGCGGAAACTTCTCATAACACTTTTTACAAACAGGCTTCATGTCAAACTCTACAAACTTGTTCCTGCAAAGAGGAAAGCAGAAATAAAACCACTGGAGTATTTTGTGTGTTATGTTGTTGATTAGATTACAAAACGTCTGAATGCAACACGTCGCACCAAGCTTTTTCTGTCTGACCAACTAAAATAATCACCAGGCATCTGAATTTAATCAACCAATCGAGCTCCGCTTATATTTAACATGCATGTACATGTTTTAGATTCATGCCACCAACACAAACAACTACACTGGTTTCACTCTCGAAAATAAATTACAAAAAACTAATGACATGCTATAGAGCCAGAGACGTTAACAAGGACAACCACAGGAAGAGAGGAAGGCAGCAACAGCACCAACCCATAGATGGAGTGGTGAAGCTACAGGCAGACTGCCGGCTTTTTCCTGCGGTCTTTAGCATCACGTTCACGCCGAGCAAGTCTGCGTTTCAGTTCTTCAGGCAAGTGTTCATAGCAATGCTTACACACTGGTTTCAAGTCAATTTCAACAAACTTATCTCTGAGTTGTCATAAACACACCAATTGAGGCGTGGAAAAGAAGACACAGGAGGAAAACAGGAAGTAAGAAAGAAGCAGTGTTGGAGAATCATGAAAAACACACCTATAAATAGTGAGATGTGTTAAAGAAAAGTTAGAGGCACAACAAACATGAGGTGGAAGAGTTGCATGTGACTAGATTTTATGGTTTGCATCAATGAACACATTAAGACTTACTTGAGAGTGAGCTTGGTGTTGCAGGTGGAGCAGGAGAAACAACTGACACACCAGGCTTTGTTGAGAGCAGACACAACTGAGGGGGTGCAGAAAAACTGCTGTCACTGAAAGCAACACTTTGTTCATTACTGAACCACAGAACATTTTTTTAATTACTCAACCATAGAAGATCCTAATGATGTGTTTTATCACACCGATGCTCACCATCGCCTTCAATCACACGGTTGCAGTGATAACACACGTCCCCAAAGAGCTTGACAGCAGAGAAACAAGGAGAGAAAGCAAACAAATTCCTTCATTGTCTTCCTCCATTGTGATGTTAGTCGTGTCATTCAAAGCCAAGTTTTAGTTTCTTACCTGATTGTAATGCGTCTCACAATAAGCCAAACCTTTTCTCTCATAATGGCGGTGACCGAGGAAAGGTTTCTCACATTTGGCACAAACAAAGTGCTGTAAAGAAACAGCTGTTACTAAGAGGAAGACGCATTTCTAATGAAAGTCAAATACTGATCGAACTGAAGAGATGCTGGCTGCAATCTAAACACCTAAACATGATATAAATGGTTGTTAAATAGTCTGGAACATTTACAAGTAAAATGTCTGAATCTTCAAAAAACACTGCAGTTTGTAGGTAGTCTCATCTTGTTGTGTACCCATGCATCACAAAATACAGAGCATTCATTAACTAATAAAAAAAGAACCACATGTCTGTCATAAACATTTCTGAAGTGGTTTGATGCAAAACTACTTGCTGCCAATGAACATCTTCAGCATTACACTGTCTGATGAACGCTGTTAGTGATGTCAAACTTTTAAAGAGTATGAAATGCAGCAGCCTTCAGTCAGATGAATCCATCATTTGATCCGCCTTGTTTGACCTCTGGAGAATTCGTCTTCTCCAAACTCTCAGGCCCGTCAGAAACACTCCAACTAGCTTAGAGCGTTTTGGGTCCAAATACCTATTCCTTCATTTTCAAGTTCATATATCTTGACAACATGCATAATTTATTGAATGTTTTTATATTCTACCCAAGTCTGGCTGCACTACAGAGACCTGAATAAGACCAAGGATGTCTTTAAGATTTGGACAAAATTATGTCTATTTATATAGATAAGGGGAAGAAAAGGGTTTTGTGCCTGAAAGAATATCTGAAGTCAGGATCAGATGAAACACAAATTTATAATCTTTTTCTCATTTGAGAAAAAAACAGCACTCTTTCATCTTTAATTTGAGTTTCATGATTATCTTTTTACTGCTTTCATTCTGGCCAAAATATTTGAACAGTGTGTTTTTTAAATCAGAAAACACATTTTTAGACCGAAAAACAGTATGAGCCATTTCTCAGGTAATAAACGCATTGAAGTGCGATAAATATTACCAAGAAAACCCAGGACTGAAGCCTTCACAAACCTCCACATGCCACTGCTTGCCCATGGCGTTGACCACACGTCCCTCAATGGGCCTCCTGCAGGCGCCACAGATTGGCACACCCATCTTATCATGGCAGGGCAAACAGAAAAGCTCCCCTTTCAGTTCTCTTGCATCAGCAGTCAACTCTTTTCTAGCAAAAAAAAAAAAAGAATAAAAATTTAAAAAGACTGTTGGCTTTTTAAATTTATCCTACCAGTAGAATGTGTGGAAATATGAGAATAAGATGAAGGTGTTGACACCGACCCGCAGTTGTTGCAGTTGAAGTGGTCAGGGTGATATGGATCGTTCTTAAAGATCAGCGGCTGCTCTTCAATAATAGCATGGCACTTCTGGCAGATGTACTTGCCGAGGCCCCGAGCCTTCTCACGATTATGGCATGGACGGCACAAGTGCCTGAGGGAAGCAAACAAACAAAGAAACAAAAAAGCAATCACAGGGTGCCAAAAACATTCCTACGGATTTTGTGACACACTCCATCACAGCTGCTTAAAATTCCATTATTTGCTAAAATGCAAAGAGAGTCACAGGCTTGGCAAGTGACGCCACCTGTTCAAGAGGCTGCCACGCTGTTATTTGTTAGACTGTAAAACGCCGGGATTACTAACCTGCCAGCATTTTTGACAAACCCCACATCTGCAAGTACTGCCTGACAAATATCGCAGCAGAAGCAGTCAGGGTGCCAACTGTTGTTCATGGCCTTAATGACACGACCGATGATGAACTCCCCTGGAAGAAGAAAAAAATAAATAAATCATTCGACAGATCAACTCGACACACCAGGCATGAGACGAAGACGCACAATTAAAATGAGACAAAGAAACACTTAGGCTGTTATGTTGGCGAAAAAAATAGTTTAACTGTATTATCAACTAAATTTGGAATATCGCTTAGAATTTTGATATGAATAGATTACAAACCTAAAAAAAAAAAAAGAATATTCCAGTTGCCAGTTCCCAAAAAGCCACAAACAATTTAGTTTTCTGAATCCACACAAAACATGGTCAATGCTAAAATTTGAGGCTGGCCAACACTCACCACACTGGTGGCAGCAGGGTGCGAAGAGCATCTGGAAGTCATGCTCACAGTATTTCCTGCCTTCAAACTGCAAAAGGGAAACATTCAAAAATATTTGTTAAAGAGAGTCAACAGCTTTCTGTGCACTAGGTAATGGCTCAGTATTGTGTTGATTTGTGACAATCAGAGGATCACCATCATGTGACATGCGTTACCTCATAGAAGAGTCCTTCTGGAAACTGCTGGAAGCACTGGGCGCAGACGAAGCACTGCTCGTGGTAAAGCTCTCCATTACTGTTGACGATTTTCTCAGTTGGAGCGAAGCCACTTTTGCACCGCTCACACACCGCGCTGACCAGGGCATTCGCAAAGCTGCGTTACAGGGGGGAACAAAATAAAGCACGTGTGCATTTCTCCCCTCGGTGCTCAGGCTCAGTCCGGTGTTTATCATTTCTCACATAGCTCATATCTGAAGTATACGTTAACTGTGTTGAGAGGAACGGGAATAATAAACTCAAAGACATCACCTAATTTGGTAAGGTTAGAGAAGCCCTGATGGCTGGTTAAGCCATCATACGACTATGCAAAAAAATTAATAAATCTTTCTCCCCCTTACAGGTTTCCTCGGTTTTTGTTCCACATAAATGTATCAAAACAAGGCAACCTATTAATACATACAGATAACCTGAGAAAATAAAAATAAGTCTTTCAGATTGTGGTTTTATTTAATGAGAGAAGAGCTTTTCAGGCCAAGATGGGTCTGAGGGTAAGAATAACCACTCTTCCTGTCAAGGCACAAATGTCCTCCATGTTTAGAGGAGTAGGATGACCCTACTGAAATTAGGTGTGGTCATCCTCCTGAATTTACTTTGGGTGCTTCCATACCAAAAAATAACCTTTAATTTAATTTAATTTAATTTATTTAATGTCAGTGTTTATGATCTGTCAGAAAGAAAGACAAAGTCAGACTTGAAGTTGTGGTATCTATTCTACATGCTTTAGTTATTTCCCTGGTTCAACACACCTGAATCAAATAACGGTTCATTAACAAGCCTCTGCAGACTTCTGACATGCTGAGTGAGGAGGTAGTTGGACAATGTGGGTTAGCTGTGTTGGCATTACACCAGTCCTTGAGGACAGGAGCTGCCATGCATACCAGTCCCAACTATGAATGGGTTTTTTATGGGCCTAGTTAAAGTCAGGATTTAAGCTCAGCTAAGATACTATGGCATTACCTTAAACGGGCTGTTTATTCACAAAAAGCCTGCAGTTGTGCTTAATTAAAACAAAGAATGGGACAAAACTCATTTACTACCCAAAAATTACGATGACAGTGGGTGGCAAAAATAGTAATTACATTTAGCTGACATTTTAGTTGAGTATTGTGGGACGATTCTTAGAGGGTCATGTTGGTTTGTTTGTCTCACATTAAATGAAATAATTATTTGAAAAAAAAAAGATTTTTGTATTTTCTCAAGTTATGCTTTGTATTTTGTATACTTGTACAGTTATATAGGCTTAGATCTAAACAAAAACTGTATCACCGAACACAGCAAAAGCTAAATTCTCAACTTGTATTAAGTGTATAGAGTTGTACTTTATCTATAAGCCTTTAATTATCCAAAGCTGTTTTGAGTGAAATTTCTAGATGATATAATGGTCGAAATGAGTAAAGCAACACTAATATCACCAAAAACCTTCACACACAAGGCATTTTTGTATGTGTTATTACAAAAAATGCCTCTATTGTCACATACGTTCACGTTAAAAGTTAAAACTGGCTAGTAGGGCTAGATAGACCCTCAACAGCCAAGCAAACTGCCATGCTAATATTGCAACTTTGCAAAAGATAGGGATTAGATACATCCCTATTTTTTTCACTTGTAAAATCAAATTCTGAAGGAACCGAAATAAAAAAAATAGGTAGATGAAAGACTCCAAACTAGCTACTTTGTACCTGAGCCAGTTTACTAAACTACTTTCTTCTGAGGTTAGTTACGTTGGCAAGCTAACCTGACATTAGCTTTAGCAACGCTAGCAGAGTTCCCGTTAAGGATTTAACTGTCGTACCTGCCCGTCATCCCAGCTACCCCCAGCATCACCTCCTTTAACACAGTCTGAGGGGAAAACGGCTTACAAAACTCTGTGCTTGATTATTTTCAGAATTACAAAGTTTTGTCGACTTGAAAGTCCCCGTCCGACGCAAACGCAAGGAGACCGAGCAGGCAGCAGCGGGGAGTGTCCGAGAATCTGAAACCAACCAGGGGGTCGCTTACCCGATGTAGGTCGCGAGCACAAAAAGACGGGTCTGCTTTTTAAAGGTCAAAATACGTATATAAAAACAAATATTGTGGATAACTCATTCTAAACATACAGTTTTCCAACAGGTGTTAAACAATCACCATAATCTTAGAAAATTGCACGTTTCCTGGCTTCAGAGTAACCACAATCTTCACGTTTTATGTTGAGTAAGAAATTAAAAACAAAGTTTTAATGGGGAAAATGAGAGGCTAATCATTAACACAGAGAAAAAAAATCCAATAGGTCACCCAAATTAGACAGATTGCTGTAACAAAAATCTGTGTTTCTGGCCTCATTACAATTTGTGTGTTTATATTTTCACTTGAATTATAGCATATTTATGAAGAAATGAGGTGTTAATTTTTCTTTTCCAAAAGTATAAGATAGTGTAAAAACTAGGTTAGCTGATCAATTTTCAGGATGCAGTCGCTGATGTATGAATATGATGGTTATTGGAAACCATTAATATTAACCTTCTTTATTATTTCCAGAGCCAATTTGGAGGTGTGTTTGGGAGTGTTAAACACCCAAGTATGTCCACATTTAACCCTTTTTTTAATTAATTTAAGGAGATATTATAAATGATGTATTCCTTATTATTCGATTCACCTTGTGTAATGAACCACTACTACTAGAAGATAACAGAGATGTATAGCATATTGCTACTCCAGTGCCCTGATAGTCAGAAAGCATATAGTGCTACTTTCTAATGGAAGGCTAATCAAACATCAGATGTATGAATATTTCCTCTGAGTAATGTGTAAATTTAACATACTCTTAATATTTATAACTGTTCAATACAAACAAAATTAAGAGGACAGATAGGAGCCAAATTACAATTGTTTCCGTTCAGTTTAATATTAAGATTGTGCATTTGCCCACTAAATATGAAGTAAACTGTAAATGCACAATATAAATATGTAGGACTTCCAATGTAAATACAAATAAATACAAATTCAACAGCCATAGATATATGTAAAATAGTTCCAGACACAATATTTTTTAAACAAGCGTTTTTAATGACTATAAAGTAAAATATTGTATAACTTTGGGAAAGAAAATACAAGTTACTTTCAAATAAATCTCAGTATTATACAGCTTTAGTAAGAGAAAATATAACTTAACAGCAGCTGAACTGTTTCAGAAGAAAGATCAGCTCTCCATCCCATGCTTAGATCACAATAATCATCTTCATGCACAGGTGGAAAGAAATGCAGTTAACCACACTAACCAGCAGATGGCGTGTATTTACAAACAAAAAAAGAAATATGTTTTGAAAGTATTTTCATTCGGTTTTCGAACAAATGGGATGAATCATAAAAGGGAAGAAAACACATAAAGACAGGATGGGTCTATTAACAGAGTAGCAGGCTATTACATTTGAACTTTTTACTAATTTAACTGCAGTTAACATAATAATGATACACAACCAATGTTAAATGAAAAATGGTTAAACAATATTCATTCGGATCAGGACTTTTTTTCTGTTTCACTATGTAGAACCGCATAATTTTATATGTACAAAATGGAGATTGTGCAAGTAATAGCATGTTGTTTTATTATTATTATGAAATTGAGAAAAATTAAATTTAAATTAAAAAAAATAGGATTTAACAAGTCAATGTTCAGTTTGTGAAGCATTCAGCCTGAGCCAAACCTACCTGTTCTTCTCACTTTGTTTTTAATAAAATTTTCAGTTAATAGCGCTTTACATTATGTGCCAGCATCTCAGTCACTCAGTCAGATGCAACAGCTTCTCTACAAGCCTTTTTTGACTGAATGATCAATTGCACATTTTAACTAGCATAGATATTTACTTTATTGGAGGCAATTCAATGACTGTAACCTTGTAATTCAGTGGTTCAAACCCACAAAATTTGCTTTTTTTCCTCCCAATTACAAATTTAACTGAGTACATCACCAGGATTTATAGTTAAATATGTTTATCTCTGGAATTTAACAACATCCATACATCTTATCAGTGATTCGTGATACAGTCTCCTTTTTCTATTTATTTACCTGTATTAAACACATTGGATATTACAACAAAAACTAAATAGAACTAAATAGAAAATCCTTCTCAGATAGACATTTGTATTAATAGTAGCACATTATATGATTGTGTTGTTAGGCAAGTTTCTCTTGCCAAAGGGATTTTCTACTCATATAATAAATAATCAGTTATATTCATTAGACTTTGAATGTTAAAAAAAAAAAAGTAAAAAAAAAAAAAAGACATTCAAGTAATCTACAAAGAGAGTTTGTGACAACTCTGGCTGCATGGCCTTACTTTGCCAAGCTTAGAGACCTTCATTAGAGAAAAAGTGCATTAAAGTTATATGTTGTATGTACATGTATACTGCATATTAATGTCTGTAATTAGGGTTTCTTTCATGTATATGTTTTCAAATATTAACAATTTTTCTTTACAGTTTCAACAGGATAATTTGTCATACAATACAGAAAAGAGAGAGAGAGAGAGAGAGAGAGAAAAAAAACCATGGTGCAACTCGGAGATATTTACAAGCTCCTCATGGCCAGCCAGTTAATGTTTCAAACAGGAGATAGGCTGTCCTTGGGCTTTTCCACTTGGACAGAAGGACACAAAAATAATAAGTGTTAGTGGATCAGTTGACAGGGAATAGTGGCTTTACGAGGGAAAGCTGGAGAGGTTAGAAGAAACAAAACCATCTTTTCAAGACAGAATCCACCTCTGCTGCTGCATACCAGACTGCTGTCTCATGACCACCACCCAGTCTGGGCCACACAAAGCCTCTTTGCAAACACCAGTCAGCAATTACGCACAGACAATAACGTAAATTTAAAAAATAAAAAATCCACAAACGTTTGCAGAGCGATTAACCAAAAACCCTCCTAGCTTATCATGCTGATCACCCCGTCAAATTTATTTCACCTTTAATCCACGACGAAGATGATTACGCAAACCGATTTCACACACATTGTGCATTTAGTGTGATAACAACAATTATAATTGTCTCGGAGAAGTTACTTCCTTTTATTAAAAGGATTGTAGTTATGCCCTTACAAAGGCAAAAAATATATATATAAAAATATTACCATATATACAACAAAAAAATATTTGCCTGCATGTCGCCAACACAGATGTGGAGCAACTTCTGTCTTGAACATAATTCCTCAAATTCCCAACAGATTCCAGATACACCCATCAGTTCTCGCTACTAACTGATGTGTAAATAACAACAAAAGGTCTGAAGGGCTCAGAGGAAGAAAATGCTAAATGATATAAATGATTAAATTATATAAATACATCAGCTACATCAAATTAAAAACCAAATAAGATCAAAAAGATGTAATTTCTTCTTCTGTTGTATCTGTAAAAATAAGAATCTGCGCACAAAAAACCCAAAGAACCAAAGAAAAAAACAAATGAGCCCCTCACCAAACCTTTCCATTCTCCAGCTCTCTACCACGTAGGCATCATGTCCGGGAACCAGACCCGACCCAAATGCTTGGACACCTCCCAGTGGATGTCGTCCAGCTCGTAACGGTGATCCGGAACCAGCACTTCCTCCATGATGGACAGCTGCTTCAGTCTCTCTCCGCACATCTTCACAAACTCCACGAAGGCGCTGCAGGACACCTCGCACTCTCCCAGGCCGATGGCGGACAGCTGCGTGCAGCGCTGGGCGATGCGGATGAGCTCCTCGTCCAGAGGCCGCAGGCCGTTGGCGCACACCACCAGCTCCACCAGACGCGGGCAGGTGAGCCCGACGCGGCCCAGCACGTCTTTGCTGACGGAGCGGCCGAAGTACAGGTGCGTGACGGGGATTTCGTCGCGGAAGAAAGGGTCGAACTCCTCCTCGTAGAGGTAGAAGTACATGACCAGGTTGAATTTGGGGGAGTGGCGCACCATGGCGTCCCAGCTGCTCTTCTTGATGGTGTGGAACTGCTGGCCCGGATTCTCGCTGACCACGTCGATGCGAAGGTGCTCCAGGTGAACGTGCTTCTCCGAGGAGAGCGCGATGAGGAGCTCGTCGCTCAGCAGGTGGTAGTTCAGAGCCAACTCTCTCAGGCCGTGGCACTGATCGGCCACGCACATGATGCCTGCAGACAGGAGGACACAGTGAGTCGGGATCTACGGCACAAAAAACCCCCAGAAAACCTTATACAACCTGAGGTGTTTTCACATTTTATCGCATTAAAACTACAACCTCCAATGTACTTTGCTGGGATTTTATGTACTAGACTCTTGCAAAAGGTCGTTCCACATAGTATTGATTTATGGAGGATAAATGTTAATGAGCTCCAGAACTTTTAGACTTTCATTTGTAACAAACTATGAATCAGTTTTATATTTCATATTCGTCCATCTTCTGAAATCCTCACATTAAGATTTTTGGTCATTACATTAAAAGAAATGTGAGAAATCTAAAGGCACAATATAACTTTTGCAAGAAACTATATCAATATATAATTTTAATATTAAGTTATGATTTTTCTCCACATTAGTACATGGAAGCATGTTTATAATCAGCAATTTGCTATTTTTGTGAGTCGTCTACATCAGGTACTTTAGGTAATAGAAAGTTTTTTTTACCCATTTTTTAAAGAATAATTTCTCATGGATGTGAAATTAAAATAAAATAATAATAAAGTAACAAACTAAATGAAAGAGATTATGTAAGTTAGTGTTTGCATTTGCAGCCAAACTGAATGAAATTTAATACAATTAGATTTATCTGGACTGGATGGATTTCATCTTCATGTAATCTGTTTAACATGAAGAACACCCCAAGTCGACTTTTATTGTGAATTGGTGCAACCTAGATGAACTAAACTGAATTTATCTTGGTGAGAAATGAGCTTCTCGAGAATAATGAGTCGGTTATTAAGAATTAACAGCGGTGCCGTAAATCATGTGATGTGTTCATACCTGCAGGTGAAACATGAGGGCAGCTGCTCATTTTCAGCAGCTTGAGTGTGTCGCTGTTGTTGGCCACCAGGACTTTGAGGGACGGATCGTCCACAGGGGTGTCGTCGATTTTCAGGGAGGACAGAGACTTGGAATTGACGAAAACAACAGTCAGAGCGGAGATGAAGTGAGACTGTAAAGAGAAAGAGACACATTTAATGGCACAAAATGCGATAACCACGGTGACATAACACCATTATGACTGTGCCAATCTGGTTCCAACACAATGGTAACGGTGGTGCAAAATGAAATTACGTGATTGCAAAACTAGCAGGATGCCGTTTTAGTAGAATTTACTGCACAAAAATACAAATAAAAATCTTTTCAATTTAATGGCTGAAAAAAGATAATTTAAACATAAATGTGTGGAGGGGTTTTTTTTCAGATTAAAATGAGAAAAAAAGTAATTGTTATATATCTATTTGTTGAGTAAAGTCTACAGTGTGTGTAGTAAGAGAGCCGCAAGGAATTACAAAAGTATCAACTTTTACAAATCAAAGTATAGATCCCATGTCTTTAGAACGTGGTCTGCCTTTCCAACTGGATCTGATCACCAGTGTGAGATAATGTCAATTAATTAGAGCATTTTCACATTATTCCCAAAGAAAGGTTAAGGCTCACGTCATTCTTTCAGGTGCTACTTATAACTCATGAGACTTAAAGCTTCAACATGACAGACAAAAGAAATACTAATAATTTCAACAATGAATAATAGAAATCTGCTTGTGCTATTAAAAACAAAATAAACTTGTATATAGTCAATCTTGCTTTTATATGAAGTTATATATATATATATATATATATATATATATATATATATATATATATATATATATATATATATATATATATAATTATT